>LOJH01011391.1:11874-27270 GCA_001685095.1 Ellobius talpinus
GGGGAGAGAGAGAGAGAGGAGAGAGAGAGAGAGAGAGAGGAGAGAGAGATGCTGCCATCTGGGCATTAGGTGATAGGGTACAGATGTGGAAGATGGGAATGAAGAGCCAGTCTGAGGAGGGCCAGGCCGTGCTGCAAAGAAAGCTTTACAGACTATCTAGTCTGCAGAGCACCTGCTGGGGATTGCCCCCTCCAGTTTGTGCAGGGATTTATTGGGCACGCGCTGGACACTGCAGACTCATGCTTAGAGTATGGCACAGTCAGCCATTTTGTTTCTAAACCTTCTAATTCTGTCCTAGTCCCTCCTCACTTCCCTTCTGTGTTCACAAGGACTGTTGACCGTCAGAGACCTGGCCGAGGTTAAGATGCAGCGACAGACACTGCCTTAGAACTTCTGAGAAACTTCTCTTATTTCGGATCTTTAGGGTTGGTTGAAATTTTATTGGTTTTCTTTCAAAGTCATACAGTTTCCAGCTGATTCTTGAGAGAGCAGTGAGCCTCACTGTTGCTCGAAGATGTTAGTGTCCAGATGTGGTTGTGACTTAGAAGGGTCGTTGCTTGGGTACAGCCTCACTTGCCTCTTCAGTGTTTTCTGGAAGTCAAGTCTTCCAAGGAGAAAGCGGAAGACAGAATCCCACTGGCCATTTTCTCTGTTAGGGTTTGTTCTGTAGGTTAGTCTGTTGGGAATGGTGCAGGCCTCGCCCTGTTGTCCTGGGCTGGGCTGAGGCAGTTAGCGTGGTTTCTAACTTCTGCAGTTGACATTAGATGCTCACGTTGTGCTTTCCTGTAATGCCCGTCATCTTAGCGCCAGTTCTCTAGCTCTCAGAAGTCATTTCCCCGTTGTGCCTGTCTTCTTGTGTCATGTCTGGAGCAGCAACTGTTCCTTGTAGATTCTTCTGCATTAGGCCTTCCGCAGCAAATGCCTGCTTAGCTGGCTGTTGCATAGTGCTGTACCATGCCAGCAGGCTCTTTGAGGCTTGAGTTAAAGGGAAAGTTAAAGGGAAAGTGATAGGAAATGACGTGCTAAAGCCACCTTTAACATGTATTTGAGCATTAGTAACTGAAGTTTCACTTACACAGTGACCTGTCTGACTTTTCATTCAGGTTTGTATGTTGAGTAACAGTCTGACTGGGAAACCAAGAACAGGTCATTGGCAAGATGTGTCTCCTCTCAGGCTAGGAGCTAACATGGAGCTCCTCTAACTCCCAACTCTGTATGTTATGAGGGCCTATCTAATGTATAGAAAGGACTTAAAGTTGTGTATGCTTTTTTATAGTGTTCCTAGATATAATTAGTGGAGCATAGTGATTTCTGTGTATCTTTCTCCTTGCAGGGTAACTAAGCTCTTACTGTAGGTGTAACTATAGAACTTTATCCAGCCCATTCAAATGCTCTGTATTAAAAAGTATCTATATCCAGCTATTTGTCACTTAATATCCACAGATGTACAGCTCAATAATCAGATGCAACTCAGAAATTTGCATAACAAAAATATCTTTTTTGGGGAAAGAAAACTATTGCTCCATTGCCTAGCCTTGTTCATAAATGCTCATCTCTGCTGGAAGCTGTAATAATGTTGGTTTCAAGTGACTTGGAGCTGTTTTATTCAGACCGATTGATTTGTGGCCAGATGAGTAGTTAGAAAGTGTCTGATATTTAGCAGTATAACCTAGGAGATGGTTCTGAGTGAATCTTCCAAAGTGATGCCTAGAGAAGAGGATGTTCTGTTCCTGGATTTCTTGACTTATTTCTCAGAGCCATTTACTGACTACAATTCAGAAATCTCCAGTGTCTGAAAGTAGTGTGTAATAGCTGCCTATCCCGTTTACTTCGGAAAGTGATATCAAGCACAAGGTGTGAGTCTGAGGTAGAGTGAGGGTTTTGCTCTGCGATCATTTCTTGATAACATTGTAGAAGACATGAGCGTCTTGACATGCAGAAGACCGGTGTCTCTCAGGTGGCAGTGTTATTATACAGTGCCTTTTCTAAATACATTTGACTGGTAATGCTTATATATTCTGGGGAATGAGTTTCTGAAATGGGTTAATGACAGTAGATCCTAAAACTAAGGAAAACATGAAATCATGAAGCGTAGTCACGGTTAAAGCCTAAACTTGGAGGTGGTGCAGCCCTCATGCCTTAGAGCACGCTCGCTTCACTTTTGCATATTTAATAAAAACTGTCTCAAATACTCCTTGTGTCCTTGATGGGTAGTGGTTGAGTCCATGTAATCTGTGTGCTGATTTCAAATGTAGCGTGCACAAGACCAGGACCCTAGATTGTGTGCTTGTGTGTCCGTCCCCATTGCCTTTAGATGGGCAGAGAAAACACTTTCCCTGGAACATTGGCATTGTACTTCATTTTTGTGTGTTCTGCAGTGCAGGGTTTCTCTGTCTTAACAACCTTGACTGCCCTGGAACTCACTTTGTAGACCACGCTGGCCTCAAACTCACAGAGATCTGCCTGCCTTTGTTGGGACTGAAGATGTGCACACTACTGCCCAGCCGGCGCTGCATGTTTCTAAACCTCAGCACACAAGTATGTTCCATGACTAATGTTTCCCTGCTGTGTATAAGTAAAAATTTTCCCGTGTGCGTGGTATTAGAATAGTCAAGCATCTTAATGTAGAAGTTTGACAGACACTTGCAGTGGGAACTGAGAAGTACTTTGAAAATCCAGTTGTTAGATTACTCAGGAATGAGCTTTGTCTTGGGAGGAGTGACTGCAGAAGATGTTGGAGTCTGGGGCTAGGGAGGTGTCCTGTTGATGGAGTGTTTGCCCTGTGAGCTGAGAACATGCGTTTGCTTCTCAATACTGAGGTAAGAATCTGATGTGTACTTGGAATCCCAGTGCTGAGAAGATGAAGACAGAAAGAGTCCGGGGCTCACTGACAGTCTAGCCTACTTGGCAAGGTCTAGAAAATGAGACCCTATCTCAAAAATCCTGGTGGACAGATCCTGAGGAACTCGTTCTCCACACACAGAGATTTGCTGGAGTTGGTCTCAGTCGCTGTCTAAAGCTTCCAGGTACTGTGATTTTAAAATTGGTTGTAATTGCAGTATGTATGAAAAAACAAAACAAATTAAGAAACACACACAAAACTTTTGGGATTGTCTTGAGTTTTTTAAAATGTCCCTGGATTAAACATTTGATACTAGTGCTGTATGATTCTCCCATCTTTCTCAGTATTTTTTTAAAGGAATCATAAATTCTAGAAGCTAGTTAGTTGGTTGTGGTGGTCCACACCTTTAATCCCAGCACTTGAGGGAGGCAGAGGCAGGTAGATCTCTGTGAGTTCAACACCACCCTGGTCTACAGATTAAGAGTCTGTCTCAAAAATGAAAAGAAGAAACATCTTGTGTGTGCATGGAAGCACTACGTTGTCCCCACGGTGGTGAGGTGTGCTGGGAGGGAGCCGGCTCTAAACTCAGAGTCCCTTGTAATTCTGTAAGTAGTGAAGTAGGAGCGGGGAGGGTAAAAGTTTTTTAAATGTAGTGAGTAGGGTGTGTGAGAGATGGTTCAGCAGGTAGAAGCACTTGCCACCAATCCTGATGGTCTGAGTTTGATCCTGGAACCCACGTGAAGGAAGAGGAGAGAGAACTGACTCCTGCCCCTTGTCCTCTGACCCCCACCTGTACTGTTAACCATGGGTGTGCACACAAAAACTTCATTTTTACTGTGTCACATGCCTACCAGCGACCGTCGGAGGAGGCCAAAGCAGGGTAAACAATGAAAGCCCAGTGTTTTCCTTTCTTTCCCTGGCGTCCTCTAGGCAAGCGAGAAAGTCAGTGCATTTCTAGAAAGACAACTGTATCAACTGCAAATTCATGACCCAAAGCTTTTGGAGGATCCACACATAACACTTATATTCAGGATGGTAGCACTAGTAGTTTTGCTTCAATACAAATTATGCTAGAGAACTTGGGAACTTCACATGTAGGCATGTATTTGAAATCTTCATTATCTGGACACAGATCTTGATAGTGAATCTCTTGATGATAGATATGTAGCTAATTTATCCCGGAACTCATGAAGATAATTATATTGCTGGAAAAAAAAAGTAAAGATATGTTGAAGTCCAGAAAACTAGTACCAGAGTAGATAGACCCCATTTGCTAAGAACAGGAGGAGGTGCTGGCCAAGCCAGGAGGTGGGAGGGGCAGGGTCAGAGGTGAGGTTGGATAAGGAAGCTACCCTTATCGAAAGGCAGGATGGAATTCATAAGAGGGTTTTTATAAATCTATACAATGCTTCCTTTATTGCTAAGACTAATAGTCAAAGGGCATCCTTTGTCCAGTGTGGAAGGCCTACTTTTTGCTTGTGTTTTTTTCGCTACTGAATATGGAGGAGGGCATTCTCTCTAACAACAGCGACACAGCCTAACAGGTGTTTATAGAAGCCCAAGCTACTGGTGCCCCCCTTTTTTTTGGTTTTTTGAGACAGGGTTTCTCTGTAGCTTGAAGCCTGTCGTGGAACTGGCTTTGTAGACCAGGCTGGCCTCGAACTCACAGAGATCCGCCTGCTTCTGCCTCCCGAGTGCTGGGATTAAAGGCGTGCGCCACCACCGCCTGGCTGCTACTGGTAATTTTGAAGACAGTCCTTTTGGAATAATTTTCATAAATAAAAAATTTAAAAACCAAACATCATTATACAGATAAGCTAAGTAAGTGCTTTTTGACAATTTATTGAAGTTGAAATCTCTTTCCAAAAGACAGCTCTTATAGCCACCATCCCTGATAGTGAAACCCTGCCGTGCTGGCTTTCCTTGGGAGAGGTGGGGAGGACCTATTAGCTATGGAATGTCCAGGTGATGAGCTGACACCCACATAAGTGTGGGCCTCATTCTCGGTGACACATGTATAATGCATACATATCGGACCATGGCTCTTGTTAGAAAAAGGAGACTGAACTTCCTAAATTTAAAGTATTTGATGCTAACAGAATAAAGGGAGTTCTATTTTCAGAACTTCTGTAGAGAAGTAGATGCAGTAAGGTAAGGTTTATTTTATGAATGGCCATGTTTAAACCTTGAGAAGCAGTTTGCTTGACCTGAATGAGTTAGTACAGTAAGTCCCAGTACTTGATGCTGGTGTAGTCCGCTAACCCAGGAAAGGGAGACTGGACCACAGGCAGCCTGTGGGTGAGGATTCGTGAGCACCAGGCTGATAACAGGCTAAGCTGGTACCATGGGGTCGGGGGGTGGGGTGGGGAGGGCAGATGAACTTGGGGTGCACACAAACAGCGCCATCCGTGATTGTCACATCCGGCGTGGTGCTGCTGCTTCCTACTTGTTTCTACATGTTCAGGAGAATGGAAGGCATCTGGTATCCATGGCAACAGACAATGAAATAAGCACTGCTGCGCAGTTTTGATACCATTCATCAACGTGTCAGGGGCACCGTAGGATCTTTAGATTGCTTGGGCTGCAAGTCTCCCCAAGAAAATGAAGGTTACAGTAGCCATTTCCTGAGCGAGTGTGAGCATCATCCCAGAACTGACTGGGCAGAGCTGAACAGTCACATCCCTCAGCGAGCAAAGCGCCAAGTTTAACGTCGTCATTATTTTGTTCAAAATTCAGTGGCTTGTGCAGATAGCTTGGTTGTATTTACATGTAAATGCAAAAGGTAAACCCATATATGTGCATCAGGATTTGGAATTTCAGCTCAAGGCCCTCTTACCTTGATGGTCTGTATGGCCCCAGATCCCCTGACATCTCGAAGGCTGTCTATGGCTTGCTGTGGTGATACTGAGTCAGACAAGTATAGGAGGAGACAAGCAGCTACTGAGAACACGACAGAAGAATAATGGGTTATTAAAAACTGGTTTGCTTTTGTTGTAAAGAGGCTAGATAATCAATTAGACTTCTGTGGCCACAGCAAACTCTGTTCAGTGTGATTGCTAAAAGACAGACTCTATAGTCTGTGCTCTTGAGGCTTACGTGATCCATACTAACGGCTTTGTTGCTACACACGTTTCTGTGTGAATGCGGGCTCCATTTCTCTTGTGTGCAGAGCTAGGAGTAGAGTTGAGTCACGGTGGCTGAGAAACAGACTAACTTTAAAGAGCAGTTGTGCTGTTTGACATCCCCAACAGTAGTGCTGAGCTCCTGTTTCTTGGAGTGTCCGCTGATTCTTTCCATTTTAACATCGCAGCCATAGCTAGCTGACATTACTGCATACCGTTCTCATGTGCTTTTTGGGGAAATGTTTACTCAGGTCCTTTGCTCACTGTTTAGTTGCTATGTTGGTCTATCTATATGGGTACGTTACATATTCTAGATGTATTCCCTTACCACGTACATGCTGTGCCATCCCCCCACCCCCATTCTATGTACAGTCTTCTCATTTTGGCAGTATCCTTTCATGTGTTGTTCACTTGAATCTTGTTTATCCTGCTTTATAATAAAATTATTTTGGCAGCACACTTTAAAATTAATACACAGAGGCTGGAGAGATGGCTCAGAGTTAAAGAGCACTGAATGTTCTTACAGAGATCCTGAGTTCAATTTCCAGCCACCACATGGTAGCTCACAACCATCTAGTGGGATCTGATGCCCTCTTCTGGCATAAAGGCAGACATGCAGAGAGAGCACTCATACACATTTAAAAAATCAGTCAATTAAAAAAATTAATAGACAGTAAGTAACTATACTATGTTGTTGTTTCCTATTTGTTTGGGGTTTTTGAGTCAGGGTCTCACTGTAGACCTGCTTGACCTTGAACTCCTGCTCCTCCTGCCGTGCTGTTTTATACCGAGGCACCGGATATTCTTTAGCATTTTCTGTCAGTGTCATAACACTTCATGGGAAGAACATTAGGAAAACCCAGACAAAGGGCTAAGACTTGCAAGTGATCCTCCTAGGTCAGGCCGAGAACAGCTGGCACACCCACCCAGGCTTTCCAGGAAAAACGAAGTTTAAGGCTTTACTCAATCTTGGTAAACTTACATTGTGCTTTCTTTCCTGAACTATTAAGTGAGACAAGGTCTCCTGAAGGAGTTTGCCTTTTTTGAAGTTAAAGAGTTAGTGAAAATCTATTTCTTACCAAGACAGGATCTTCCAAGTCCCCCATAGCAGCTGAAAGGGAAAGAGAGTTTTGAGGTGCGTCCATTTTCATTCTATCCCAGTACAGCTCAAGACTTCCTCTCCTCTGCCCACTGTTAGCTCTCCAGTACCCGGCACAGCATTGTGCACAGAGTAGCATGCGAAGTTAACCACCCCAGAGCTGTGTGCGCTCATTCATATGGGGAGGGATTTTGAATACCTGGAAAGGCCAAAGAAGGCCGCCTTAGTGACTGCTGAATCCAGACCTATGGCTGAGAAACGGAGCACTAAAGAACTAGGAATCAAGGCTATCTGTCTTTTAGGTAAAATTTGAGTGCTTCTGGACCAAGTGCCCACCACACAATGAATGATCTGTCATCTGTCTCTAGCACAGAGGTGACAGATCAGTGTTAGGGAGGGGCTGGAATACTGAAGCTGGCCAAGGTATTCGGCTTGCTTTTTTTTTTTAACCATTACCTGTGTTAATAATAGAGGGTTGCCTGAGGCAGTGTTTATCCTGGGCTAAGAACACAGGCTGGCGGATGAAGTGAACGCTAGTGGAAATGACCCTAGCACTGTGAAGATGTCAACAGTTCTGCAAAACAGCCATCAAAGCTGGACAATTGTTTTCAAAGACTCTAAAAAAGTACATTGTAGGGAAATAAGCAAAAGCCCAGCCATTGGGTGCTTTTATCTTTCGAGCCTGAAGCATTCTCCCAATGCAGGAACACCCATCCACCTATCTACATCGAGCTCCACAAAACAGAAGTTGCTGTGAAATTTTTGAAAAAGAAATTTCGAAACTGTTTGGAAAATGGGCCTAAAAGTTGTGTTTTTCTCCTTGCTGCACCTGATGCTAATTTGCATATGCCTACAAAGAAACAGTTGTGTAATTCTGAAATTTTGCCTTTGCGTTACTTCGAGATGGGGTTGCTGTTTTATAGGAGATTCCACCATGCCAAGCTTTTGCCTCGGGTGCTGGAGATCAAACTCAGGCCCTCACACTTGTGGCAAGTATGTTAGCCACTGGGCCGCCTCCTCAGCCCTTGGAAGTCATATTTTAAAAGACTGCTTTCTGTAGGGATTTTTTTTCTGTGAATTTTGAAAGATAAGCGACTTTACTGCCATGAAAACAGCTGATGAGCCGAGACAACAATTAAGTGAGATGTGACAGAGCAATCCCTCTATACGTGCTCAGATGCACTCCCTGCCGGTCCTCCTGAAGGGCAGTAGCAGGAAGTGTCTGACCGCTCGCTTCCTCTGCACCAGGCCCTGAGCTAGCACTTTCCACGCATCAGCTCTCTAGTCCTAACAAGAGGAGGGAGGTCATGGCCAGTGAGGAAGCCTTGTGACTGGCATATTGCTTGTGGGCTGTCCAGGGAAGAAGAACGCACTGTATCAGGGTTTTCCGGTGGTTTTTAAGGCAGGTGGCGAGCTCCTCCATGATTTCCCAGCAGCTGCCTATGTCAGGAGTCCCTCCATCTGGAATTGGGTGGTGATGGGTGACAATTCCAGACTGTTGGTAGAGGTCCAGAAGGTTTGGGACTCTATATTTTGACAGCTCCTCTCTGGTGCAGCAAACAAATACGTCTTGGATCCCGTAGCTCTTTAGTTCCTCTGCCAAGACCAAGACACGCACAGATGCACACATAAAACAGAACATGTTTAAATAGTCAAGAGAGTATATATAGAGTTACATTCTTCAACCAAAATAGTAACAGCTGAGAATTTGTAAATCTGATATATCTGATGAAAATACCTGAACCAAAAGCTGATGAGAATTAAACCAGGTTGATTATAAGTAAAATGCGTTTGAATGAATTTCAAGATAGGCTGATGGTACTGCTGTAACACAAAACATGGGTTTCCCTTGCAATAAATACTGCCTTTAATAGTTAATATTTAAACTCTTGAGAAGCAACGATAGCACTATTTTAAGTTGTCCTTTTTCCCCACGAATTAGCCATGTGCGCTCCCACCCTGCCTTTCTCGGGCACGTGTTATAAATCATCTCCAGCTGAAGCCCTGTGTTCTTCCACTGTTCTGCACTGAACCATACCAACATGAATTTACTTTCATAGACTCGGTCTTGAGAAAATAAGGCATTAACTGCACTAACCTTAATGATTTAGAGCTTTTCATTTTAATACTGTGAACCAAGAAATATTTCTCTAGGATTTTATACTGGAAAAAGATTTAAAAAAAATTTAAAAAAAGATTTAAAAAAACTTAAAAAAAAAGATTTTCTTTTTAAACTATGTGCATATATGTGTATATCTGTGTCAGGGTATGAGCACATGTGTGCAGGTGCTTGTGGAGGCCAGAAGAGGGCGATAGATCCCCAGGAGCTGGAGTTACAGGTGTTAAAAACCACCCCATGTGGGTTCTGGGAACTAAACTCTGGTCCCCTGCAAGAGCAGCACCCACTCTTAACCACTGAGCCGTTCCCCAGCTTCTGGGCCTTCTTCATGGCAATGTTCATTCTGGATTATTTAGTTAAAAACAATTCTGCGCTCCAACCTGTGGACATTTATCTAAGCACAAAGTCTTTGCAGTTGAAGTGTAAAACATATATCTTACTTTAAAGACAAAGAGAATAAAGATAGAAATGATCTTACTAATAATTTGCTTGATTGCATATTTCCTCTTGTGTGGAGATACTGTATATGATATTCCTAATATGTATGTATATATACACATACACACATATGCACACATATGAAAGAACAGAGATTATATGGAGAAGGAAAGGATCTAAGGGAGAAGGAGGAAAGAGAGGAATGTGGAGGGAAGAAAAAGATTACATGTTTTGCCTCATATGTGCAACTTATATTTTAAAGATACATATTATTTAATCAGATGTGAAATCAGAGGGGACTACCTGGGGGGAGGAAGGAAAGATGCTGAGGTGAACATGAACAAATATAATAATGTTGTAATAAATCCCATTATTTTGTTCACTAAAAATAATATAAAAAGGATAATTTGCTTTCTACTTAAAAGCTGATTAAATGATGATACTTAGAATATATTAAATTATTAAAATTTTAACTTCTTTGTCTTGTTTTTGTTTTTAGAGACAGGGTTTCTCTGTAACAGCTCTAGCTGTCCTGGAACTCACTCTGTAGACCAGGCTGGCCTCGAATTCACAGAGATCCACCTGCCTCTGCCTCCTGAGTGCCCGGGTTAAAGGTGTGCGCCGCCATGCCTGCTAGTTATGTCTTAGCTTTTTGAATGTTGCAACTAGAAAGTGTCATTCCATACACAGCTTCCATCTGTGGCTGTGATTACATTTCGTCCTGTTTGTTCGCTAAGTCAGGTCTTCTGGTATAATCTAAAGGGGCCTGAAACTTGATGGCCTCCAGCCTCCAGCCTACTTCCTCAGTGCTGGGATTACAGACATGCACCATCATGCCCCGCTTAGATAGTCTCATCTGGATAAAGCTATCATAGTGTTACAATTGTAAAATAATTTTAACATATTTAATAAAACTTTCAGAAGAGGGGATAATCTATTTGTCTTCCATACACACTTGACAGATTCTAAAATATGGTGGTTTTCAGATTTTCCCAGGGAGGATACACCACAAGAAGTTCTAGGTCTCTCACCGAGTGTTTTTATCTGTTCTATATAATAAATCCTATGAATGATTTCATTGTTAAAAAATGGAGTTAATGAAAAAACTAGAATCTTCCTATTATAAAAGCCACTAAATAAAGAGGAAACTCCAAAATGTGTAAGGTTAGTTTTTGAACCAGTGATTTAAATAGTATTTGCTATGTCCTCCAAATGGAACATGTTTATAAACACCACAAAGGCCAATCCAAGCGTTAGACTCTTCATTCCTTTTGATTTTGAGACAGGGTCTCACTGTGTCACTCTGGCTGGCATGGAGCTTGCTGTGTAGACCAGGATGGCCTTGAACACACAGAGATCTGCCTGCCTCTGCGCTGGGATTAAAGGATTGCACCACCATGCCTTTCTTCTCATCTTTTTGATAGGTACATTAACCAACTATCAGAACATTAACCTACCAGAACAAGTAGGACAAAGTGTTATGACTTGAAAAATTCTGCACCAGTCAGACTCAAACTGAGTGTAGATACTTATTTTCTGTGTGATTAGGCTCTTAAGTAGTTTTAAGTGTTTAAGTGTTAAACTACTTAAGTAGTTTAAGTGTTTAAGTAAGTTACAATATTCCGGCCCACTCAGAATAAAATAGGAAATGTCCCATTTGTCACTGTCATATAACATGCAGGAAGACTGCGGGGTTATCATTAGAGAGTGGAGACTGCAGCAGCATGAGCATCCTTGAGCGAAGAAAATGGCTCATGCTGCCTGGCCCAGCTGCATGCTGGCTTTATTCTGACCAAGGGTAGACAGCCAGCCTTACTGCTACCCTGGGGCTCCCAGCTCAGGCTAAATTTGTGCTACCACAGTCAAGTCTGCAAGGAACAGTGTGTTCAAAGACACAGGCACCGCAGTATGCCAGTTTTCTATTTACAAACTTTTCTCCCTTGAACAGACACATCCTAACACAGGACACAAGTTTCTATGTGTGAGCAGAATTGTGACAAGCAAAGTTATGTCCAGATAAACGATGATCCCTGGGCCCATCAGATACCGCTTCACATGTAAGAGGTTCACAGAAATGTCGTAAAAATCGATTTTATATATTGAGAAGAAAATAGCTTGACAGATTTTCATGCTTAAAACAAACAATCTAGTAGTACGCTTTTCTTACAGTGACCCTACCTGTATCTTTGTGAATGTTTCTTCTAACATCTTTAAATTTACAACCTATAGATAAGGCAAGGAAAAAATTATTTTAGGGCTGTATAATAAGGCATATTTGAACACACACAAGCTACTGTAGATAATTATTTCACATGGCTATTCATTTCAATTCCATTCTAAATGTACATATTAATTTCTTAGAATCTTAGAAACAGCTGCAGAAATTGGTAAAATCTACTGAAAGAAACCCCATTGCTGGCGCTCCTGGCTGTGGGCTGTAAGTCTCATTGAACTAGGTCAGTCAGAAATGTAGCCCTGGGCATGGAGGGTGTTCCTGAAGGCTTCCAGAAGACAAGCTGCCCAGCGCTCTGATTAACCTGTCAGCTCATAAAAGTCTGCCCTAATATTAATAGGAAGCCAACAGAGTGTTTTTACCTACCTGGAAGAGCACATAAACCGAGAAACTGGGAGCAATTCACTCGTGATAGAGGTAGCCTGTGAAGAAAAATTTACCAAGCTTAGTTTTTAAAAGCTAGAAATGGAGCTGGACGGTGGTGGCACACGCCTTTAATCCCAGCTCAGGAGGCAGAGGCAGGCGGATCTCTTTGAGTTCAAGGTCAGCCTGGTCTATAGAGTTAGCTCCAGGACAAGTTCCAAAGATACACAGAGAAACCCTGTCTTGAAAACAAAACAAAGCAAAACAAAACAACAACAACAAAAACGGCTAAAAATGGAAATTTAGCCTACTCAACAGGAGCATCTGCCACAGAGTGAGGGTGTTTTAGCATTTTTCAGAGGTTGCAAAATACCAGTTAATCAGATGGGGAACAACAAAGGCCTAGAATGACTGGAAGCTTGGAAAGGAGGACTTTAATACCATTTACATCTTCAGAATAAAAGCTAATTTAAGTTTACCATAAAGATCCCCTATAGGTAGGTAGAGCCAGTAACCTGTGGTATGCATTCCAAATGCTTGGGACCACATGTTTTTCAGAGCTTGGAATTTAGTGATTCTAGAATGATTGCAAAGGCTTGACCAACTGAGCATCCCAATCTGAATATCTAAAATTCAAAATGCTCAGAATAAAACATCTTTTCAAGTGCCAGTGTAATTCTCAAAAAGTTGTAGGTTTGGGCTATTTAAGATTTCAGATCAGAGATGTCCAGTCAGTCAGTAGGAACCTTAGTTGAATGAACTGGAAAATTCCATTTTAATATTAATTTTGCAATGTTAAGCTTTTTTTGGTTAAACTGTTGTACAGATATAAGTCAGGAGATGAGTTTGGAGAAAAGCCAGAGGCATCACAGAGGTAAGAGCTGGGACAGAAAATTTGGTGCGGTTTCGAGTTTAAAAAGGAGCCTGGTAGGTAACGTTTATTTGATGACAGAATAAAGGACCTTTCGCGACAATTCTTAGTGCTCAGCGTTTTCTTGAGAGATCAGAACTTCTATTTCCAGTGCTGGGCCTTGAACGCAGGGGTTGTCAGCCATGTGCTCTATCACTAAGCCACGTCCCAGTGAGATTGCTGGCTTTGTGGGGATGAGAGAAACCATTTGGTTGCTGGATGTACAGACTTGGAAGTTGATTGACAGAGAAACTCTTTTTGATTGTGATGGTTGATGTTGACCTGCTTGGCTGGATTAAGGACCACCTAAGCGATTGGGAAGGCACACCTCTGCGTGTTTCTGTAGGACATTTCCAGAGACGGTGAGGCCGGGAGGTCCTAAGAAGGGCTCAATCTCCTGCTGGATTCACAATCTAAATGTACGACTGACTGGACAGGGAGTGGAGGAGGGGCTCGGGCTCGGCTGGCTGGCTGGAAAGCATTCCTTGGGGACATGCCCCTCCCTGGCCCCTTGTGTCACTGTCCACTCTGCTTCCTGGCAGCCATGGTCTGAACTCCTCTGCCCTGCCATGCACCCTCCCCGACATAATGGATGGAAACCTCTGAACTGATGGCTAAAACCACCCTTTTCTCCCTTAAGTTGCGTATGTTGTAGTCACAGCAAGAAATGCAGAGATATTGATATGGCTTTTATATCAAATGGTCCACTGATAGATACATCACACGACAAATAGTTCTGTGTACTAAATAGGATTTAACTTAATGATAAATTATTAAATACCCTATTTTTGGTATTCCAATGGTTTCTCTAATTCTAAAAGAATACATAAATTTTAGTGGGAGATCATTTCAAAATATTCCACTTCTTATTGGCTTCTACAAAGATTTTTTTCTTCAATGTCCACAAGAGAGGTATGTGGTTTTATTTCATATCAGATAGTCAATAAACCATGGAATAAGGAAATCTCTTAAAGATTAAAAATTCTAGGTTAGCAGAAGAGAATACTTGTTATTCTCAATTACATGCATTATCTAGCCCGGAACTGCTGTACCATCAAACACTGTAGCTTACTACTGAAATGCTAACGTACCATGAGATTTGAATTGGAGTCTGTTCATCTTCAATAGGCTCTTCGTCTGAAGAATCAAACTCACTTGCCTGTATTGAAATGGGCTTCAAAAGAAATGTTATATTCAATTACTGCAAGGAATATTTGCATGTGATTTTTTACATAGCCAATCCTTGATTAAACACCCACTGAATTAATATTTGTGGTTTTTTGGTCATTAACCTGAACTGTCAGCAATATCAATAAATGATTAGTGCTGACCATTTGATTAATCACGGCACTGTACGGTGGGCAGAATTAGACCAAAAGGATATCTGACTCCTGGATTTGGTCCTTGGATAATCTCAGGCAAGCCACCCGGGTGCAGCTCTGAAGTACAATCTGCCCGTTCCTTTTCAAGCATCTCTTGGACCTTGTGCTGGCATGCTCTGGGGACCCTGTGATACACTGTCCACCTTTAACATAGCTAAAGAGACAGCATTCTGCAAGATTACAGAATGGTGGAAGTGCTAAAATCGCAGAAACTATGTGCTGTAGAGCCGAGGGAACGGCTCGACATTTAGGGAGCAGCAAAGGGTTTCACAGAGATCATCCAGCTAAGCTTTGAAGAAACTGCAGGTTTCTAGGTAGACAGGGAAGTTAAAGCAGTCAGTGTGGAAATTCAAGAGCTGAGCCAGTTATGATGTCAGCACTGGGGAAACTGAGGCACAAGTTCTAGAACAGTGGAATACATGGCCAGTCTGGCTCAAAAGAAAGCCCAAGAGAGAATGTGGGTGGAGGCTTGGGCATTCAGTGGGGATGACTCAGAAGAGACAAGGCCAGTGGGAACTGCTCAGCCTCTTTCTGCAAAATAATCCCATACAGCCTAGCAAATGGGTGAACACACGCGAACCAGCCCCCCCCATCTTTATGAATCACTGGATTAGAAGAACCCAGACCGACCTAACATGCTGGAGCTCAATTCTGGATGCAGAACTTCCACATGGAAGAAAAACATATCCTTTCCCACTCCCTAGTTGGAACCATCTTCCATGTTATTGAGTGGCAAAAAAGAATGTGTGTCTGAGTGATTCCCACATCATTCCGGAATGTGACTGATCCACCACTTTCCAGACAATGTTGGACAGGCCAGAATTTCCGTATGCCAGAGAGCGGACGGAAGGAGGGCAGACCTCAAGAGAGGAGGAAAGAGAGGCTTCA
>LOJH01011392.1:0-13676 GCA_001685095.1 Ellobius talpinus
GGGGGGGGGCTTCATATAGAGCATGCTGGCCTGGTGGGGAACTCAGTAACAGAGGTTGACCTTGAACTCCTGATCCACCTACCTCTTCCCCAAGTATTGGGATGACAGGCCTAGGCTACCACATCCAACAGATGTGTCTTAGCAATGCTGTACCTCAGTCTGTGGCATTTTTTTTATCTTTTAATAAGGTATTTCGTGAAATTTGTTTTGTTTTTTGAGACAGGTTTCTCTTTGTAGTCTTGACTGTCCTGGAACTCACTTTGTAGACTAGGCTGGCCTTGAGCTCACAGAGATCCACTTGCCTTTGCGTCCCAAATGCTGGGATTAAAGGAATGCAACACAATCGCCTGGCCTTCTTCTTTTTAATGTGTGTGTATGTGTATGCTACACATGTGCAGGTCCCCATGGAGGCCAAAAGAAGTCATTGGGTACCCTGTAGCTCAAGTTATAGGTGGTTGTAAGCTGCCCAACCTGGGTTCTGAGGTTCTGAGAACTGAACCCTTGGGGTTTCCCAGAAGACCATCATGTAGTTTACCCATAGGCCATCTTTCCAGCCCCTTTGGTTTTAACTGATAATTTGCTTTCCTGGGCTTCAGGTTTATGATTTTTGTCGTCCAGGGAACTTAATTTTAAACTCTGGCTTCCCTTATTCCTCCCTTTGTGCAAGTCTGGGATTCATCCATCTGTCTTCCTTGTTGGCTTCCTTAATTCTGATACTTTAGTTCGAATTAGCCTTTAAACTTAAATTCTTACTAATAATTTCCTCAAATGATCTTTGAGAAAGTTTTTTTTTGTCTTGAGCACTTAAGGTACCCAGTGATTTTAGCTTCAGTGAGTGTGTTTACTATTTTTAGAAGTTATGTTGTATTTTTATGCCTGTATAATGTTCTTTACTCAGTATCTTATGTTTTTAATTCTTCCTTTTCTGTCTCTTATGATCTTATGATACATATTTCAGTTTTGATTCTTTTGCCTGAATTTTCATAAGTTTGAGTGAACCCATGTTGGAAGGGGTTTCTCTACAGTCCTAGGATAAGGCTTTGTCTCTCTGCAACAGATCCCCACTTGCATCACCTAGTACCCTTGACGTGTTAAGATGCAGCAGTTAATCCACTTGTAACCTTGACGTGTTAGGATCCAACAGTTGATCCACTTGTACCTTTGACGTGTTAAGATGCAGCAGTTAATCCACTTGTACCCTTGACGTGTTAAGATGCAGCAGTTAATCCACTTGTACCCTTGACGTGTTATGATGCAGCAGTTAATCCACTTGTACCCTTGACGTGTTAGGATGCAGCAGTTGATCCACTTGTAGGTTTCCACCCCACACCTGTACTCTGACCCTGGAAAACAGTGACATCCAGAGCACCCTTCTTAGAGTCAGGCCCAGGCTTTGCTCATGGCTGTTCTATGTCAAGAGCACATCGTTTCCTTCACAAACCTTGTCTGTACAGGGCTTGTCTGACATGGGCAGCCACTTGAGAACATAAGGGACTCAGTGCCTTTGGCAAATACAGACACCTAACTCTCAGGGTGAGTTAAGAGAACTAAAATTGACAGGCTAGAGTGTTTTTCAGCATCACAAAGACTCTAAGGAGGTTTTAAAAGGAAGTATAAAATGACAGGTAAAAATCCTCTGCAGTATTCTGATTTCAAGAGGCCAGTACTCATATAGGAGCTGTGTGCATCCAGGAAGAGTCTGACTCGTATCTTCTCTTCCAGGTGAGCATCTGTCTGGAATGCAACAGCAGCAAACTACGGGGCCTGAAGCGGAAGTGGATCCGATGCTCAGCCCAAGCAACAGTGCTGCACCTGAAGAAATTCATCGCCAAGAAGCTCAATCTCTCCTCCTTCAATGAGGTAGCCATCAGCCAAAGAGCTGGGATGGATCCTTCTTGCCTGTCTTGTTTGCTAAAATAACAACCAAAGACACATATATCCCTTTTTTTTAAATAGCCTTATTTGGAGATTTTTTTAAGAACATTTTAATTAGATTTATTGTGTGTGTATGTGTGTGCACATGTGTGTGTACATGTGCAGTGGCACTTGCATGGAGATCAGAGGACAGCTTACAAAAGTCAGTTCTCTCCCTCCACTGTGGAAATCCTGGGGATTAAACTCAAAGGTTGTCAGGCTTGGCAACAAAGTGCTGTTACCCACTGAGCCATTTTGTTGGCCCCTTGTATATAATCAGTTTTTGTTTGTTTGTTTAATTTATTTATTTTATTCTATTTATTTTTGGTTTTTTTGGGACAGGGTTTCTCAGTGTAACAACTCTAGCTGTCCTGGGACTCGCTTTGTAGATCAGGCTGACCTCAGACTCACAGAGATCCACCTGCCTCTGGCCCCCTCCCTCCCCAATGCTGGAATTAAAAGCATGTGCCACCACTGCCCAGCAGAAACTAGTTTTTCATAAAAGGTTTATTTATATTAATGTTTCACCTACATGTGTATTACAATGTGCATGCCGGTGCACACAGAGGTCAAAAGAGGGCATCAGATCCCCTGGAACTGGAGTTACAGATATTTGTTAGCCACCATGTTGTGGGCAGAGTGCTCTTCATCACTGAGCCAGTCATTTTTCTAGCTCCTTGTTTGAAAATTTTAATAAAAAAATAAAATCTTAATTTGTGTTTTCTATCCCGTCAGGTAGTATAAAAAGAAATAACAATGAAAAGCACAGAGAATAGATTGTCTGAGCATAAGTTACAGTTGTACATAAGAAAGAACTTTGGGTTTTATGTCTGTATGTGTGGGAGCAGAGGTGCCTGTGAGCTGAGGCCAGAGGAGGATGTTGGTGTTCTGTTCTTTCACTCTCTGCCTTATTCCTTTGAGACAAGGTCTATCACTGAATCTGGAGCCTGGCTGGCAGCTCCATCTCATAATCCTTCTATCTCTGTTCTTCCATAACAGTGGGGTTACAGACTCATGCATAATCATGCCGTTATTTTTTGTTGCTTTGTTTTTGTTTTGTTCTGTTTTTTGAGACAGGGTTTCTCTGCAGCAGCTCTGGATGTCTCAGAACTCTCTCTGTAGACCAGACTGACTTCGAGCTCATAGAGATCCGCCTACTTCTGCCTCCCAAGTGCTGGGATTAAAGGCGTGTACCAACACTGCCTGGCTCATGCCCAGATTTTTGTGTGGGTGCTAGGATCTGGACTCAGAGCCTTATATACTCTTAACTACTGAGCCATCTCTGTAGTCCCAGAACTTTGTTTTTTAATTTAATGAATGGGTGGGTGGTAAGTGGATGAATGAGAGGTGGATATGACATGAAAACAAAGTAGATCCAGAGACCCAGAGCTTGTTGTGGGGGCTCGTGTTGTAAGCCCATGTGCTCAGAAACAGGCTTGAGTAGCAGTCAGGCAAGAACAGCAGGAGCTGGCCCTGTTGCGTTAAGGAAGGGGTCAGTGATTCAGTGTTGCCTGAGAAGAATTCTGAGGCTGTGTGGAAAAGGACTTAGAAGGCACATAGACCCGGTCAAGACAGAAGGTCCAGCATGTTGCCGCAGGTACATGTGAGTGTGATTGAGAATAGTTTGAAGAGTTGTATATAGAGCTGTGCTAGCCACTGAACCAGTATCCCAGTAGGAGCTGTGGGTGTGACCCCACTGGAAGAAGGTCTTGACAGATGTAACGTCTTAAGGATTTTAAAATGAAACAGATTATCTGCTAAGCCTAAACCCGGTGACAAGCATCCTCATTAATATGAAGTAGAAGATTTTCGACACAGGTCAGGGGAAGCAGGATGAGAGTTGACAGGCAGTGACTGAAATGACCTGGCCACAAGGCCCTAGAAGCCATGGGGCAAGAGGGTCTTCTTCAATGTGCTGAAAACTCCATTTCGGCCCCATGGTACTGGGAGGCAGGGCATTTAAATCATGAGGTGTTTAAATCATGACCTGGTACTTGGAAATCTTTTTTCTGCTTTATTACAGCCTGCAGTGACAGCAAGTGCCTACATTATGAGCAGAATTCCAGCCTCTAGCACATATTAACTGTTAACCAGTTATATGAACTGCTAATTGTGTTATATTAAAAATATGTTAATTTTTGTTATGTTACTATTTTAACTGTTTATCAGTTGCCCAGTCTGCTACTTAATTATAGCCACACTGAACATTCCTGGCAGTTGTCACAGTGCTCTTTCAGAACTGTTCATCAAACCCAGGAACCAGGGTTTTGGACTGTCAAGGGGCCCATCACTCAGCTCTGAGCCAACCATACAAGTGGTTGGGGAGAAGGTGGCAGACACAGAATAAGAACTTAACTTGACACTCACTACCAGGAGCCCACAGGAAAAAGCAAGTCTAGATTTGGTTTATCTGGGAAATAGGTAGAGGGGAGCCTTGGATCCTATGAAGGTAAAAATGTTCATCGTGACTTTAAGTGGCTTCTATGCACTGTACAGAGCCAGGGACATCAGGCAGTTCACGGGGAGACTGCCTGTCATGTGCAGGAATATTTCTCCATGAAGACCATTAAAAAGTGAAGCATTTTCTTTGCAACCGGCTGTCAGCTCTTGAGTATCCCAGGTGGATCTCACATTGCTCTCAGAGCCCTACAGTCCCCAATGCTGTGTGAAGTATAGGGAGCACTGTCCTAGACATTCGATAAGGAGGGGAGACAGAGTACTAGGAGTCATAGGAACTGGATGAGGGCATCATGCCTTACTGGGACAGTAGTTTATATGTGCCTTGTGTAATGTACACACCACTTAATAAAGATGACAGCAGACAGGTGAGCTTTCGTGGATGCAAAGTCTGGTTTTCCACTCATCACTGTCTACAAGAAACACACTCCTTATGGCCTGTGAGAACAGCCTCTTGCCCCTGCCTAGGGAGACAGCAATACCATCTGGGTCATTGTTTCATACATGTAGACAGTGAGACGTCACCATGCACCTCCTCAGGCACCATCTGCAGATTATGTAAGGGCAAATGCTATCCAGATGAGCCTGGAGCAATGGGGGCTGGTGCTGGCCAGGTACACCTCCTCACAGACTGAAGGACAAGATAGATAACCCATGCCATAATAATCTAGTCTACATGGGAACATGTATGTAAGATGAGGCAAGGGAGCCTGAAGCTGTTCTAAGTAGTCAAGTCTATTAAATAAGTAAGAGTCCAAGCCGTGGTGAAAACATCCTTGTGTGAAAACTGTATGTGAAGAAGGCCCTGTGCGTTCTATGTGCATAAGGTCCTGTGTACTCTGTGTGGACCAGGCCCTGTGTTCCGCATGTTAAGAGAAATTGTCTTGTGATTTCTTTGGTATGCCTTCCCACCTTGCTGTCTGGGTAACCTGGAGTCACTGCTGTAGCTTACTGAACTGTTGATGGTGGCTCGGCCCTTCGAGGGTCAGTGGGTGAACATAGGAATTTACATTTCACTACCAGTTAGAGGGAGGACAATGAATTGAGGTACAATAAGTGGGATCCAGCAATGGGTCCACCTGTGATGCTTCCAGGACTTCATTAGAGAAGCCCAGAACTGGGGTAGAGACAGGCCAGGATCATTGATGCTCAGAGCAACCAGGCTAAGCCTCTTGGGACCACTGCAACACAGCCGTGAAGTTCACCACTATATCTTTGACCCCTGAAGAAGTTTTGGTCTTAACAGAAATGTTCCTTTTCTGTTATAACTTGTGTTTGCAGCTGGCTTCTATATTGGGTGATGCAGGTAAGTGAGTAAGCAGACAAGCCACCTTCCCACATGGCTGGGGAGGGGCTTGTTTAGTATTGTTCATATTATCACTGTTGGCCTCACTCTAAAGGTAGGTTGAATATGTGCCTAACTGAAGCCCCTTCTCCCACCAGCTGGACATTTTATGCAATGAGGAGATCCTGGGCAAGGACCACACTCTCAAGTTTGTGGTTGTTACGCGGTGGAGATTCAAGGTGAGACCGGGTGGTTATTCTGATGCCGGGTTTGAGACAGACTCTTGGTCCTTACTTGCTGTGTGTGTCTTCTATTGCAGACACTCTGTGAGCAGCTGCCTTACTGGAACCATCTACCCAGCCAGGGTGTTTGCTCACCACCCCACTCAGTCCCCTGAGTCCCCAGTGAAGCAAACTCTCAAACTTTTGGGTACCTTTCTGAGTCAGGAACTGGTATTACGGTCCCTGCCTAGGACCGGAATGCAGTTCTTCCACCTCTAGTCATGGTGCTGCCCAGGAAGAAGGGGATGGAGACAACTGGGCCAGCCAAAGACCAAGAGGACCAGTAGTTGACCAGGGCAAGGGTTGGAGAGTATAAGAAACTGCATAGGAAAGACCAGAGCTAGTAGGCAGGAGGAGCAAGCTGAAGTTCTGGCTGCACAGGCCCTGTCATGAGCCCCAAACACCACCCAGGTAACCCCTAGGTCACCTGAGGCCAATGACGATTACTCCTTGTCCCCAGAACTGGATTCAGCTGTGGCATTGCTGGTGCAGTGTGTGCCTGTGGTTTGAGTGCCCAGTATGGGCCCCTCGTACTTCCCTCACCCGCCTTTCTTTTGTCTTACAGAAGGCGCCCCTCCTGCTACACTACAGACCCAAGATGGACTTGCTGTAAGCCCAGCCAGACTCAGCCCACACCCAATGCTCTACATGGCAAAATGTGCCGTGGAATGTTGCCTCTGGGTGCCATGTGGACCAGATTTCTGAATAGAGAATATTTATAACTTTTGTATGAGAGAATCAACTCCCAACGAGACACTACCAGCACGCGTTTACAGAGGATGAAAACACTTCGCAGTTCGCTCCTCTCTGCTTCAGGTCCATAGGCCAGAGAACAAGTGAATCAGTGACACGTTTGCACACCGCGTCCGACACGCAACGCCTCTGCTTGCTTTCCGGGGCTTGAAAATCTAAGTTCCTTTTGGCTTAATTTGTGGATTAGGTTTCATTATAAGCCTCAAAAACACTTGTACTTTCATTAAGTCCTTCCTAAGTTATTGAAAGTCTTTTCATGGTATATATTTATGTTG
The DNA here is from genome assembly GCA_001685095.1 of Ellobius talpinus. Taxonomy (NCBI): domain Eukaryota; kingdom Metazoa; phylum Chordata; class Mammalia; order Rodentia; family Cricetidae; genus Ellobius; species Ellobius talpinus. The sequence goes on from LOJH01011392.1 coordinate 6,966, forward strand.
CCCTTAGCTTCCTGAAGACTTAAGAGATATATAAAAATTTAATTTAAAGTATACCCAAAGAGGCTTGCAGTAATACTATTATTTAGCCATGGTATTTAATTTCCCACCTTCTAGAGTACAGCAGAGGTCCATTCCCAAGTTTGAGTCTTGTACTGTGTATCCTGGCTGGGCAAGGCGAGACCCTGCCTCATTCCCCAGCGTCATGTGGCTGCAGTTCCGGCCCCTCCGTAAGGCAAGTCGGGTGAAATCACTGGTGCAGCACTGGCTTGTTGGAAAGTCTTTGCAAGTTCCTGCCTTTCCCTTTCTGTTTTCCTTCTGCTGGCAAGATGTGGTGGTGGCTGTTTGTCACTTACCAAACAGCACAAGCCATCCTGTGGGGAGATCTTGTAAAGGCACTTGGGAGGTGGCCTCTAACCTCCATGTTCCTGGCAGATGGTATTTCCAGGCTTGCCTTCCTGCTCATGGGGTTAACATCTTTTTTGGGGGGGGGATCCCTTTTTCATTTTTCATGAAAAGTAATTGAGCATCCTGTTCAGCAGACATTTTTCCGGTCACAAACAGGTATCCTGTTTGTGTCACTCCCACTTCATGTGTGATTTATTTGGTTTGGTTTGGTTAGAGAGTAAATGCCAGCATATCCAACTTTGTTCTCTCTTAAGGGGTATGAAGGCAAGAGCAAGAAGGGATAATGGCCTGGGGTTCCCAGGGACCTCTCTCAGTCACTTCCTGCCCTCCCAGGGTTACCTCTGCTCTTGGTGGGCAGAGGAGGATCTTAGTGTGTCCCTTGGGGCCAGGCTTTCTGAGTCTTCGCCTCAGCAACTGGAATTTTTCTTGCATTGCTTTGACAGCTGGGATTGGGTTTATCAGCACCTACTCTTCTACTTCCTCTTTCACTTACACAGTGTCAGAAGCAGCGACTCGTGAGACCTAATGTTACTAAGGATAGAACATCCAAATTAACGGAATCCTCAATGTATGACCTTGTAAAACAAAAGCAAGCTCTTTGTTTGGAATTGATCAAAATTCACCTCTCTATTTGAGCCCAGGACTGTTTGGATTATCAGTTTCCTGAGTTTGCTATTCATCCAAATCATTTCTAGAGTTACTTACTACACAAGGGTTTATGCGTAAATATTACCTGTCTACCTCAGAACACAAGTGCTGCTGAAGCATCTGCAAGACCGTGTTCTCACCATGCAGTTACATTAGAATCTAGGTATTTCCCATGTGGTGAAACTAAAGAAGACTTAAACAGTTAGAAGCCTCCAAATTAAAATTTAATTTACAGTTCAGATCAAACTTAGTATGGCTGTATAATCTCATGATATATATTTGTAACTTTGTAGCTACTTTTAGAATCACTTGACTTTGCTATGGTGCTAAGTTGATAGATCTAAGTATTCAGCGAGGCGGACATTGCAAGTGATGTCCTAGCTGGGCGCCACCGCCCCAACAGCCCTGCTTCTGTCACCACGTTAACCTGATAAACCTCAGCAGTGAAAATACCTATTTTTCTAAGATTCCATCATGCGCCTGTCTGCACTGCAGGCAGTTTCCCGATGCCCTTCTGCCCTTTGGTCTGACCTGTAGCCTTACCTCGCTCATAGATGAAGCAGAGTGAGCTTGCGTCAGATGGAAGCTTCTGGGCGCCTCGTTTCACTCCTGCCAAGCTCCATGTGACATCCAAGGCCGAATTTTATTTTTCCAGCATGAACGAGGATCAGTTAGTGATTGGTCCTGTCCAGCTTTCTCAGCAGGTGGAGGATCAGTTAGTGATTGGTCCTGTCCAGCTTTCTCAGCAGGCGGAGGATCAGTTAGTGATTGGTCCTGTCCAGCTTTCTCAGCAGGCGGAGCTCCTGTGAAGTTGTTTTCATAGCTGCCGATGCTAGAAATCCGGCGCATCCAATGGCAGCCCCGGGACCAGCCTCCCAGCATGTGGTCTCGCTAAGTACCATTTTCACGAAAATAGAAATCTCAGATAGAATATATAATATTGAATTTAAGATTTGGGGGGTTAAAAAAAGAAAACTTAACTTTATAAAATTATTTATTCTATTTTAAGCCTTCTATCATATTTTCCCATCCAGTTGTTTGGTTTCTGTGGTCCAGCTTTATTTACAGGCATATAAGATAAAATTGTGAGATGTTTTGCAAGCTTCTTTTACTTTTTGTAGCCTTTGGTTTGTATGTTTTTATAGGGATGAAGAGCATTTTTATGCTTTTGTGCAATAGGTTCCAACATGCATTTATTAGAGTGTGTTTAAATTGTGATCTAGCATCAATTCTACTAAATTGAAAGGGAATATAGGTGGAATTTCGATATCTGTGCATTCAGCTATTTGGTTTTGCCTTTTTCACTGTTATTACTATAAGAATGCTGTTACTGAGAGTGTGTGTGAGTGTGTGTGTGTGTGTGTGTGTGTGTAGATATGTTCCATCAATATTAAAAAATAAGCAGCCAGGCAGGAAGTGATGAGTTGGCACCATGCTAGCTTGTGTCTACTGTGGGCACACCCAATCCTTGAGCTGAGTCTGTGACTGAGCCATCCTGAGGGTTGGGATTTCATTGTCTCCACCTATAAACCTGACAGTGCTAACCTTTACAGGCCTGCTGGCTCCTGATGCCTGCCCTGGCATCAGAATCTTTGGAGACTGGTGTGTTTTGTTTCTGAGGGTATACAGGGTGGTGTATCACAGTGCTCTGAAATGTATCATTAGATTAAATGTTCCAAGAATGAGCCAACTGAGTTCTCTGTATATGGATATTGAATATGCTTCTAAAACACTGAAAGTAAATTTAGTGCAGATAGCGAAATCTCAATCTCAATCTCTCTCTCTCTCTCTCTCACACACACACACACACACACACACGCAATATGTCTGTTTCCTCAGGAAATCATTTAAAACCCAACACATCACATGTGACCTTAACATGAAAACAAAAGTTTTCTCTGCCTTGATATTAAATACACCAAGTAAATAAACTGGGATACATAGACTAGGAAAATCACTTAATTGTACCACAGTCTGCACATCTTGCGTTCCTCCAGGTAGGAATTGCTACCATTCAGGCTCCCATCAGAAACAGCTGTATGGGACTGTGGTCCTCACACCCAGTGTTCACACCTGTTGTCACTTACTCTCATCCGAGAGCACATTTGGAGAAAGAACTGAAGTGTGTGTCACTATAGCATGTCAGTTCCAGTTCTCAACTTGTACCAGACACATTTTTCCCAAGTGAAAGTCACATCAGGTCACAGGCAGCAGCAGCATCATGTGCTCCCACCTTGGAATGCAGCCACAGCTAACAATTGTCATGGTGTATGAAATGATGCAGATTCATATTTTTGACGGTTTAATTTGAAAGTTTACATTTTTTATGATTGTGTTAGTGTGTAATTTTTGTACCATCAAGTGGCTAGTTTTTGTCCGAAATCTTTTTTGGAATATTGCTTAATGTTTTGATTTCACGATAGTGAAGCTTGTATTCAGTGTTTTGCCAATTAATATTATATGCTTGTAATAAAAGCAGAAGAAAAACTTAACTAAAATCTCCTGGACTGGAAATGTTTCTCCTGAAGTACTTGTGAGCGCGCACAACAGATAATGTGTTACAGAGTATGGTCAGCCTTCTCCATCTGTAGACTCAGTCATCCAGGGATGAAATAGTCATAAAAACACACAGAATTTTTTTTCCTGTTCTTCTTCCTTAACTGATCTGAGTTGGTTTTGACTTCTGGGTTTTTTGAGACAGAGCCTCTCTGTGTAGTCCATGCTGCCCTGGAGTTCTCTATGGAGACTGGACTGGCCTCAGCTCACAGAGCTCTGCCTACCTCTGCCTCCTGAGTGCTGGGATTAAAGGTGTGGGCCACCATGCCTGGCCACAGTGTACAATTTGAACAAATCACCTAAAGATGAGTTCAAGAATTCAAGAGGGTGTGCTATTAAAAAAAAAAAACATTGGCTGGGGACTGGAGAAATGGCTCAGAGGTTAAGAGCACTGGCTGCTCTTACAGAGGACCAGGGTTCAATTCCCAGCACCCCCATGGCAACTCATACCTGTCTGTATCTCTGGTTCCGGGGGATCTGACACAGACACACATGCAGGCAATTTATTTTTATTTTATGTGCTGCTGACAGTCTTCTCATTCTCCTATGCTTACAACTTTATTTCTACATTCCTATTTCTGAAATCTACATTTTTATATTCTTATTCCTGGATGCTTCACCCATCATCCCGGCACTCAGGAGGCCGAGGCCTAAAGACTGCAGAAAGTTTGAGGGAGCCTGGACTTTATAGTGAGACCTTGTCTTTTAAAGGCGGGTGTAGGGGAATGGATAGGTGGGACTGGGAAGATGGTTCAGTGGTTAAGATCGCTTGCTGCTCTTGCTGCGTGGTCCCAGCACCCACATAAGTGCCTACCATCCAATCATCTGTAACTTCAGTATCAGGGATCTCATTCCTGACCTCCATCAACACTAGGCATGCACATGGTTCACGCACAGATATACATGCATGCAAAACACTCATACACATAAAATTCAAAAATAATAGCTGTTTTAAAAACTGAGCCATATGTGGTGGTATACACCTATAATCCTAGCACTCAGGATACTGAAGGCTGAGGATAGTGAGTTTATGGACGATAGCCTGGGCTGAAAGGATTGGTGTTGGCTCAGAATTCCAAGACCAAGTTCTCAGCACAAAGATTTGCCCCAGAGGGACAAAGGGTAGCGAATAAGAGACAAAGATAGGAGATAGAAGGAAAAGGGGACAGGAGCAAGGGAGAGGAAGCAGGAATATTTGTCCGAGGGGGACAAAGGACTGCCTCTGGAAAGAGGAGACCGATGTGTCCCATAGGAAAATGGCAGTGTATTAAAGGTAAAAGGGGAAACTCTGAATTAGGATGAGGTGTTTAATTTTAATTGGGCATATTAATTAGGTGAGCCAAAGGGGGCTGGACTTTAATACTTTGATAGCTGGGCCTCAGGAAGAAGTGGTCAAATAAGGGAATAGACCTTGGTAGCTATCTTTAGAAATATAGTCTAACTGGTTTTGGCAAGGCAGAGGGAATGGAGAAGAAGGGCAAGGCCTGCCAGAGCCTTGTTTGCTGTGCTTGGACTGGCAAGAGTCAGTTCCTTCATGGGCTACATAACAAGACTCAAAACTACATGTTTTTAAAGTATATTAGCTTTTGGATTTTGATTGCTTCTGTCTAATGGTAGAAACAAAATGCCTCTGGAGCACTCTGCGTTACTGAACATGGTATAGGATAAAAGGTCTGAGTTCACTTCTGAATCTCAAAACCCACTAATCCCTGAGTTTGAAAACCTACCAGTGCCTGAGCTCAGAATCCCACCAATCCCCAGGCTTGCTCCAAGCTCAGGATTTGAAATCCTAATCTCTATCCTGGAAAACTCCTCCCCCAAGAAACCCTATATAAGACCTGTCTCCTCCCAGTTCCACACTGCTCTCCTAAGGAGAGGCAGCCACCCTCTTGTCTTTCCCAGTACATCTCTTGTGTGACGTTTGTTGTGCATAGTGACTTTGTGGTATTCCTTGGCTTCCAACTAACTACCAGGTTACCTTTACCCTCAAAGCTGCAACACTTACTCATAGATCTGTCTAGACCATGATCACGTCACAGGCCAGGGCAGCCTGCTCTGTCATGTTCTGGCTGGTTTTTAATTTTGTTTGATATTTCAAAGGATTGTTTTACTATTACTTATTTTTATAGCTTTAAATATATATATCGGTATTCCATGAAAGCAGTACTAATTCCTTGAGTATTTTTAGGCAGAACCTCTTGAAAAACTGAAAGCTCTGCCACATAAAGGCTTTTGATGGGGAAGATTGGGCCACAGGGAGTGGGTGACTCAAACACTCAAGATCATGAGGTGAGTGGCCCAACTCGGTGGAGTCATTGGATTGTCCGAAAGGGGTTTACCTGTTTCTTGCTACATCCATGTCAGAACCTAATTGCTTCCCTCTCCCCCTTACTTCAGAGTGACTGGGGCCCCGCAGCATTATCGTCAGAGAGTTGACGATTACAGTGTTATCTCCTGTCCTTCCGTTGATGGCCAGGGTTTGGGGATGTAGTGTACTTGAGCAACTGCCGTCTCTGGCTTCAGAGTTATCCTTTGTATCCTGGGTTGGTGCCAGTAAAGACTCCCGTTATCTTTTTCATTACATCATATATTATGTATGTCTGCATCTCAAACCAGGCTGCTGGGGCCCTGGGGCCTCAGCGTGGGCCAGAATTGAAGGGTGATTCAGTCTAAATTTTAGTGTCTCCCAAAGGCCCATGTATTAAAGCCTGCTCCGCAGAGTGGTGGGAGGTAATAGAGCCTTTAAGGGATGGGATCTAGTTAGAGGTCTCTGGGTCCCTGGCATGTGACGTTGGAGGGGATTGTGGAGCCCTGCCTCTTCTGCTCTAGTTGCTTCCTGGATGAGCATCTTTGCTCACTACATGTTTCCACCATTGTAGGCGGTTTCACCAGCCTTAAAATCAACCGACACAATTGACCATGGTCCGAAACCTCCAAAACTGAGTCATATGATTCTTTCTTCCTGTAACTGTTTAGTAGACTGGGAGGTGGGGTAGGGGTGCCTCCTGGAGAAATGCCTGTCATCACACACACACACACACACACACACACGCACGCACGCACGCACGCGTACACACACACACAGGTACACATATACACACA
>LOJH01011392.1:26531-40398 GCA_001685095.1 Ellobius talpinus
AAAAAAAGAAGAGTATCCATTCTGAGCGACAGCATTCTGCAAAGCTCCAGAGGCTAGACTCAGAGATCAGGGTCTGAGGTACACTTCCAGGAAAAAGAAGTACCTGCTGCCCCAGCAGGTGGGATGTGCCTGGAGGAGGTGGTAGGGCATGGGGTGGGTCTCTTCCTCCAGAGTTAGTGAGGGACGTGAGAGATACTTCTCCTGTACTTGGAGGAGAGAAGGAGAATCATCTAAATCATCCCCATTTTTCCCATTTTTCTCTTCACCTCCACCCACCCCTGCAAGCAAGAGTGAGATACGTGTAGCCTTTTTGCTCAGACTAGCAGGTTTTGCTGGTTGGAATTTCCACCATTGCTGTCTCCTAGAAGAGGGATGCCCCAAATGAGAGATGAACAAGGGCTCTTTTAGGACAGATGTGGCCACGGCATCTCGGGTTGGGCTAAGCATGGGGCAAATTGGGATTGCAGACCCACAGAATGAGGTAGATAGACTACTCTCTGGACTAGAGTCTGATTAAAGTATGGCAGGACAGAGAGCTGGAAAGTGCTGTGAGCACTTCCAACCATTCAGCAGAGTTGACAGTGATCTCAAAAGGTGTGCTGGTGCTACAAGGAATAGGGACATCACCCTGGGCTGGGCAGGGGAACAGAACTATGGAAATCCTAGTGGGTCTAGGCCTGAGAAGCAGTGTAGTCTAGATTTACCAGAGCCTGGCAAACCTGTGAGGAAGGAACGTTGTGTAAATTGGAAGCTCACCCTGGGCACTGGGGTTCTGAAGGGACAGCTTTGCCCTCTGGAGAATAAGTTGGAGCAGTAAATCTGAGTCAGGTCCTAGGGGACACTCTGTATTTGTCCCCAATGTGAAGGAAGCCTCTCCTCCCCCAGGGAGAATGGAAACCCAAGAAGAAATAGCCACACGGTGTGAAATCACTGTTTATTGGCTGTGATTCCCTCAGAGAGAACATGTGAGGCCTCTGACATGCAGGAGGTGCAGGTACAAGGACAGACAGACAGGTAACACATAGGCTATACTAAGCGCAGCGGCCCGGTGCCCCATGCGCTAAGAACAGGATGCAGGGTTAACTCAAGAGAAGGCCATCTGCTCAGAGCTGGCTTTTCAATGCATGAAAACCAGCCAGAGATGCAGAGAGTGGCCCAGGTGAGCAAGGTATTGTGGGCCGAGCATGCTTCATCTCTTTGGGCAGAGGGCGTTCTGATTAGTATTGCAGTCTAATTGTTATGGCTTCTCTAAAGAGCTATGTAAGGTCATGAAGGTCAATGCCAAGCCACACACCTGGCCCAAAACTCATGGACACTTAATGCAGTTTTAATGTGGACAGGAAGGGTCGGGAAGACCAGGCTGGCCTTTCTGTCAGGATAAAACTTATCAAATACAGACCTCATTTACCTGAGATTCAACATATTATGATGTAAATTAAACAAATATGAAGAACAAAGGATGCTGGCTGGGCAAAGGGGAGTAGCTGGGTCATGTTGCCCTTGGGCCACACACAGAAGAGAACACCACAGCCCGAGCCCAGGAGTTTGCATGGACAGGCCACTGTCAGCCCTTCAAAGGAGGAACAGTGGAGAGGGTGGGTCACCGGATCCCCTGGCCCTCTGTTCTACACGTGGATCCCCAGAGCCCTGGGCTTTTAGGAAGTGGGGCATTTTGAAGGTAGGTGTGTAGTGGTAAAGCCAGGAGTTCCCTAGGAGACTGCCTGCCCTCCATGAAGAGAACCGGAGGCCACCAGGGAGAGATGGGATCAGGGAGAGATGGGACTCTGGAAAGTGTGCATTACAGAGGATATCGAGGGACTCAAAGCATGTCTGAGACCCACCCATGCCCAATCTATTGCTTTGTTCCCCCTGGCTGTGGCATTCTTAAGAAGCCAAACCTTGCAGAGCAACAGACAGCTGGACAAAATGTACGAGGGCTGCCCGTGAAGACTAGGGTGGTAGCGCACAAACAGGAAGACAGAGCGAATGGTCCAGCAGGTCCAACAAGTCCAGAAACTGAGGCCATGGGCTCAGGGAAGGGCTGGGGCCCCAGGCACCCACGGCTCATTCCCCAAGTCCCACCCCACTATGGCTGTGCTCCTGAGTTTAGGCCCTGACTGGTGGCCACCCATGGAGGGATGGCACCCCAGGGGTGGTCAGGGCTGGCCCTCGGGGCCTGACCTTGGGCAGGCTCAGTGGAAATGGTGAACTCAAGATTAGTAAGGAGGGGTCCAACCACCCAAAGGCAAGGATGCACAGCACAGGGGCCTGAGGGTCACACCCTTGCCTGGTGGGGCCAATGATGGCAGTGCGGGGAGGGGTGGCCAGAGGCTCCTGAGGCGCGAGGGGGACATGGGCAGGATAGATCTAGGACTATGGCTTATTTTTGCAGGGGGGCTGCATCTGCTCCCAACATCCCTGGGGGGCTCCGAGGGGGTCTGTACAGTGGGCAGGGCTCCCTGGTGCTGACCCAGGATCATTACTTCTTGAACATGTCCTGCAGTGGCCCAGGCAGGTACTTGATGACAGTGTCCAGGATGCTTTCATCTTCCTCTTCCGGCTCATCCCCACAGCCTGGTGGGATGGCCTTCTTGGGTCGAGTCAGACTGCCTTCTGAGTTGGCTTCCATGGCTGCCTGGGCCTCAGCCTCACGCTCCTCCTTCTTCTTGATGCCATACTGTGAAGGAAAGGGTAATCAAGCAGGGCTTGCATACTCCCCTCCCCAGTACCCAGCCTGGGTAGCACGCACTAATGCAATACACAGAGAGGCCAGGTCCTTCCTGCATGGGAGAAACCAACCAGGTGGTACTCACGGCTGGGGAAGACTCCAGCTGAGTCCCAGGCCCATCCTATTCACCAGGGCTCCAGAACTGATCCTGCCCAGGTTTTAGAAAACCACACAGAAAATGGGACAATTAAGAGGTGCCTGAAGGACACATGGGATAGGAAAGAGAAAAAAGGTCTGGGGGTGGCTGGAGAGATGAATCAGCAGTTATCAGACTTGCTGCTCTTTCAGACTGGGACTTGAGTTTTGGTTCCCAGCACCAGTGTCAGGCGGTTCGTAACTATCTGTAACTCCAGCTCTAAGGAATTTGAAACCTCTGGCCCCTTCAGGTACCTGAACTCATGTGCACATACCTACAGTGTAGACACACGATCCTACACATAATTAAAAACAATAAAAATAAATATAAAAATAAAAGAATTTGGGGATGCTACAAGGGAGGAACTGTAGCAGGAGGGTGGAGAAAATCACAAAACACACTTTGTTTATAGCGGAATCTGATATATGATTAAAAAGAAAAACAAAAGCAAAATAAAAGAGGAGCATGAGATCACAGAGGTAAGAAGAGGCTGCTCGCTAGGGTTCCCTGCTGGAGTCTATCCTGAGACCCCACCTACCCACTCACCCACCGACATAGCACTAATTCTGGCTCCATTTCCAGCCCCCTTTACGGGGGACCACCCTTCCTGGAAGCCTGAAAGCATGCAAACTCTACAAACTCATAACTTTGTTTCCCCTGCTTATAAGGGAACACAGACACTCCTGACTTATTTCCCCACCAGCCCCTATCCAAAGAAATTATGTGATCTGTTTCCAGATGGGGATTTGCCTGGGTGCTCATCCTCTACTAAAGGGACTTTTATTCTCTCCTGGTGGATTCCTGTGTGAAGGAGGCAATGGTCAAATTCAGTCAAGTGTCCCTAGTAAGAAATAAACAAGGCTCATTTCTGCTTGTGTCGTAATCCCTCCATCCCTTACCAGAACTGAGAATAGTTCTGTTGACCAGGTGAAAAAGCATGGCAGAGAATGTCATTTTCCCTGGTGCCTTCCAGTACCAGACAGAGAAGTGATGGGTGTCAGCTGGCATGAAAGGTAAACACCAGGGGCCCACTGCACATCTTCAACCTGGCATTGGTCCCACTGCAGGTCACCTACTGGGAAAACCTTACCCATACAGGCAGAGCCCCTGTGGCACAGAAGAGGAATGTGTGGCTCAGTGTTCTGTGGGTTGTATGTGAGCCAGAAGAATGTCTCCAGAAACTAGGTCAGGCCAGAGCAGCTTCCAGCCAGGGGAAGAGCAGAAGGCATAGGCCAGGTGGGGTCCATGGGCAATCTGAGAGTCTGAGCTGCCTAAGGCTACATTTGGGAACAAGTGTGTGATAATTACTGCTTTGGTTACTTTTCCTGAAAGCTAGTCTGTCCACTGAGATTCAAGGTCATTCTGAAGCTACAGCCACTTTGAACTCTATCTCAGGGAAAGTCATGGTTATTCTGCTCGAGAATGCCATCCAGGCTACATCCCAGAACCAGACTCCACTTGTGTGGCCTGTTCTGTTCTTCTGGACTCCATTGATAAATGCCAGGCTAACCCAGGCCAGGTATTCATTACGTCAGGTGTCCAAGGACAGGACCACAGGAGGTGTCAGTCAGGTTTATTAGAAGGCACACCCTGGGTAGCTTCCAGAGCCAGGTGAAGACTGGGGACTGGGTTAAGGGGGGTCAACAGAAGACCTAAGAACATTGTTAAGAAGAAGCCTCTAGTGGCTGTCAGTGGTAAGAGCCAACAACTCTAGCTGGTATTCACGGCACACCTTTCCTCATCATACAGGCTGAGAGAGTCTGAGTATAGAAGCTTGGGGGCTAAAACATGCCAGCTCTCCACATGGGCCTTGTCTCTTTATCAGGAGGAAGGTTCTGACTCCACAAACGGTTCACTGTGGGTGGCTGAAAGCAGGCGCAAATCGGGTAGTACATATGCAAACCTGAAGGTGTGTGTGCAAATCTGGCTGTGGAAATATGAATTGGATGGTGGGTATGCAAATCAAGCACCTGCTTAGATGACTTCCTAATGGACATGGATCCTTCTCTAGGAAACACCCCACCTCTTGAGACACTCCTGAATGACCATGTCCAGTTTTCCAAATGGGTTATTTGGGACCTCACATCATATGGATATGAAAATTGGCCCTGGTCTCAATCTCTTCCCCTCCCCCATCACTGAAAAGCCTTGGAACACCATTCAGCCTATCAATCCCTGACCAGAGGGACACAGCCCAGGGAAGGTTGGGGATCCAGTTCTAGTGAGTAGCAGGGGCTGCCCAGTGAGTGCTGAAAAGTCATACCCAACAGGCAGAATTTACTCCTGTGGGAGCTGAGAAGGTGGAGCATCTGCAGCAAAGGCCCAAGAGTCAGAACTATTAGGTAGCCAGGTGGTGGTGGCACACGCCTTTAATTCCAGCACTCAGAGGCAGAGGCAGGCGGATCTCTCTAAGTTCGAGGCCAGCCTGGTCTTCAAGAGCTAGTTCCAGGTCAGGCCCCAAAGCTACAGAGAAATCCTGTCTCCAAAACAAAACAAAACAACAAGAAAAGAACTATTAGAGTTTGGGGTGGCCAAGCAGTGATCCAGCAGCGGGTAGGTGTCAGAATCATGGCAGCTCTGTACCACCCTGTCCAGTACAGGCTGAGGTCGGATGGGGCCCAGAGCATCTGGACATGCCTGGGGCTTTGACCCCTACAACTTCACCCTCTCAGGCCTATCCTTCCCATGGGGTTAATTTGAATGTTCTCCATTTCTTCTTCATAATTAGTCTGGCACAGGCTGTTGAAACTTTCTGAAGTTTCAACCCTAACCCTAATTCAGCCTTCCTAATTCTGCAACCCTTTCATACAGTCCCTCATGTTGTGGTGACCCCTCCCAACCATAAAATTATTTTCATTGCTACTTCAGAAATAATCTTGCTACTGTTATGCATCACAGTGTAAATATCTGTTTTCTGATGGTCTTAGGTGACCTCTGTGAAAGGGTCATTCGATCCTCAAAGGGTCAGGACTGACAGAGAACTGCTGTTCTGAAGAATGAATGTCTCCACAATTTCCAGGAAAATGTATCGAAATAGAGACATGGAGAAGGTACCCTGTAGGATCTTCTTTGAGTCCCATTTTTTTTTAATACTGAGAGGTCAAAGTCTTTGTGGGTGGTGTGATATCTGGCAGGGACTTCCTAGGGGGATTGAGTCAGGGCACAGGACTCCCCTGAAACCAAAACCCAGCTCCACCCTTGGTCTTGCCAGAGCCTCTCTGCACACCTAAGCATCTAGCACAGCACCCGACCCCAAACTTTCTCTGTCCTGCCTGGATAGCTACTCTCTCTAGGCTCTACCTAGGGAGGGACCTCTGTGACTCTCAGCTCTCTCTTGCTTCTCTGTCCCTCCCTCTAAACTGTTTCCCTCTCAGAATCACTGTATCTGTCTTAACTCTCCATCTCTCTGTTTCTCATGTTCACCCTCATACTTCCATATTACAGTTAATTTAGGGGTCTGCCACCACATCGCTCACATAGTCAATAGCACATCTTGCTAACCACGGTAATACTCACTGACTGTGGAAGCAAAATGAGCAGGAACTTTCTACAGGGCTTGAGGAAACTGTCCAGTAACTGTGCTCCAAGGCAGGTGTCAGGTGCATAGTCCAGACCCCATAAACAGCATTCTGCACCAAGTGTGGGTAAGGGTATGTTAGGATCTCGAGGGCAGAACACGGGTGGAGAGGAGAAGCCAGCCTCCCATTTGACCCTTTGGGAGATGAAAGACCCAATCTGCCCAGCTACCTAAAGACTATCTCTCTTTATCCACCGTAGGAGATACAGATTTCCTTTCCCACGAATCCCAAAGATCTACCCTAACCACTGACATCAACAGAGAACTTGATGTGGACGCACAGGCAGGAAAGGGCTCTAGAACCTGGGCTGTCCACTCTCCAGCCTAGCATCTCATCAAGTCCAGAACTGAAGGATTATGTGGTTCACTCCCTGCTTCTCACCCACCCAAGTGTGCTGAGCTACCCTACAAAGTCAGGAAGGATCTAGATGATGTGTTTATTCTCATGGCCTCTCTGCTGTGCGGACAATCACTGTCTCCACTGTGCACCTGGCCTGTGAGCAGGGGTCACACAATGTCTACCATGCTCTGCCCTCCCCATGGCACAGGACAAGAGCAGGGCTTTACTGCAGGATCCTCCTACCTGGCTGCTAGCATCAGTTGCACACTGATAAGCAGGCAACAACTTCTTCAGGATTCTGTCCAGCCTTCACTACCCTACTCGCTACAGTAAGGATTGGAGGAGGAGTGGGCACAGGCCATCCTCTTGAAAGATATGGGTCTCAATTCAGGATTCCACATGGGGCCTCAGTTTTTCTACCATCAATAGGCACAATGCTTTCTGGCTACCCCATCCACAGGAGACAGTCACTAGAGTGACTGCCACCCATCTACCATGTATGAGTCTAGGAAGCAAAGGTAAAGAGGACCCTCTGACCCTGATTTTCGTGACCCACCAAGACTTCATGCTTAACTAATCTCTATTCTTCTCTCAGAGCCTTCTTTCTGGGCAGGGACCAAAACTCCAGGAAAGCAACCAGTCCTGCCATGAGGAGTAGAAAAGGCCAGCCCTCAACATGACCCCCATCTAGATGTGAAAATGTGTAGTTCCACAGCGGTTCATTTCCCAAGGTTTTGACCCCCCGAATAAGGAGTAAAAGGGGGGTGTTAGGCATTGCCAAAGGAGGCTGCTGCTTCTGGTGGGGTCACTACCTGCAGCTCTCCTCCCTGTGTTGAGCTACGGATCCCTAACCTCTTGATTTTCTTAGACCCTTTGCCAGCTGGAGTGAACTGAGCAAAAAGCCTGCGCCTGCAGCTGCTCTGAGCACAGAGACCTTGTCTGCTGCTGAAAGACCCGGAGAGCTGGGCGTGGCTAAGGATCCCTATATAAGCTGCCCCTGAGCACAATAAAGTTTGGCATTCTTGTATCCAGGATGACCCGTGTCCGTGTCTCTCTCTGTCTGTCTCTGTCTCTGTCTATGTGTTTTTAAGTCTCCAGCTTAGTTCGGGGCTAGCGTACTGTCTTGTAGTGGCACGGGTGCTACAGGACCGTTCGGCTTTTTACGTCCCCGCACCTATCCGTTGCCCACCTTGTCTCGGATGCCCTGCCGCATGACCTCACGTTCCGCCTCCATCTTGGCGTACTTAGCCTTGCGCTCCTCCTCTGCCTGCCGCAGTGCCTCCTGCCGTTCCTCCTCCTTCTTGGCAGCATCAGGGTCCTTCTCCTCATCACCCCCAAGCATCTTCCCCATGTCCTTGGTGGCCCCTAGGAACAAAAGCAGAGGTCAGGCAGCGTTCCCAGTCCCTTCTGCCGGCCATGGGTCCAGCGGTGCCCATCCCTTGTGGGAAGCAGTGGGTGTTCTGGCTGTGCGCATACTTGCAGATAAATGCGCAACTAGTTGTGTTGTAGTTGCATGTTCATATGCTTATCTGTGTATCTTTTTATCGTATCGATGAACATGTTACTGCATATGTGTGCTTAGGTGCACTGATGTGTCTGCTCATCCATGTGCTTCTGAGAGGCAGGTGTATGTCATCCCTGAGGCTTGTGTCTGGCAGAGGATTTGTCTCTGGAAGGTGGTGGAAGGAAAATCCAGATGTGTAGATACATGGATGATGAACAGTCAGGGAACAGATGTCTGGTGGACAATATTGGTCACTAAAGTAGGCACCAGGCACACGCCCATGACCCAGGCTGCAGGCACTGCCTGTCTTTAGCACCAAGACCCTAATTGCCCCTACACTAGGCACCAATTTTCTCATGAGCTCCTGAGTCACAGGCCCTACAGAAACCACCCCAAATGCCCTCACAGTTTAGCTCAGAGGACAGAGGCTGTAATTCCATACTAAAGCTTGACCCAATGAGCAATCCTAAGCCCATTGTACCCAGATACCATGTCACCCAGGATGGGTCACTGGCAAGCCCCACAAGATCTCAGCATGGGTGCTGGTTCACTGGTTTTTGTGTCTCTGGAGCACCTGCAACCCTATTACCTTGACAACCCTATTACCAAGAGCAAAGCCAGATGTCCTCTCTCCTCTGCATGATGTCCTTGGATGTTTTGATTGCCTGAAACTCTACCACAGGTGATAGGGTGTGGAGAGACTAAAGACGTATTGTTGCCGCTGTCAGGGTGGAGACAGAGAACCAACTTGAAACAGACATTTGCTGACAGAACAGATCTTGAATCTTACTGAAAGTTATGAGCTTCTTGGTCAGTCCTCAGCTGCATCTAGAAACTTACAAAGGAGATTCTGGGTCAGTGACTCAAGGGAAGTTGTTGGGTCCTGAAGAAATCCTCCAACGGTTTTCCAGGTAACTCACTGGATTCTCTCTGCCTCTAGCACTGCAGGTGTTGGGGCAGGCAAGGGCAAACCTTGCAATCCTGACTGCTTTCACATAAATTTTATTCTCTACTAGAACAAGGTAATTTACACTTAAGTGAGAGAAACCATAATTATTTCTCCCTCTGAGAAGGTGCTGGCATTCTGAAGCAGAGATAACTGAATCCAGTGTCTATGTCTATTCCTAGAGCAGTGATTCTCAACCTGTGGGTCACAACCCCTTTGGGAGGGGGGTCGAACAACCCTTTCACAGGGGTCACTAAGACCATCAGAAAACACCGCTATTTATATTACAGTTCATAACAGTAGCAAAATTACAGTTATGAAGTAGTAATGAAGATTTTATGGTTGGGGGTCAGCATAACATGGGAACTGTTATGTACTGAAGGATCAGAGCTATAGGAAGGTTGAGAACCACTGTCCTAGAGAAGATGAACAGTGGCTGGAGTGTGACAGTTGAGGGCAGTGTGGCTTGCTGCCTATTTAAGGCCTGTCCTGCATCCCACCCTTCATATAGATTGCAATCTCCATTTTACTTAATGCCAGCTGTGTGCTACTACAGATCTGTGTGCCTGTTGGGCCTTCCCTGAACCTCCCTATATGCCAGGGATTTCTGCTTGGGCTGGCTCTGGGCTCTGAAGGAAGATCTACTTTTGTTGTGGGAATTCTGAGCCTTCAGACTGTGGAGGCAGCTCTGGAAGGCAGGGTGACCCCAGGCTGTGGTGCATGCACACAGTGATATTCACAAACACATATTGACAAATGAATGTGCACACACATACATGGATGAAAAACGTCTTAACAGATCTTTTACCAAGAAACTTATATATGTGGCAAATATGTAGGAATGTATGATTGGCTGTTAGAAATAATGCTTAGTCACAGGAATTCCAGATTAAGTCATCAACAAGTAGAGATTAGCAATACAAGTGCTGGGGATATGATGTAGAAACAGCAAAACATACTGGTGGGAGTACAGTACAGATGATAGAGGAGTTGGGGGACAGTGGGTCGATGTCAGTATGTTCTTTCTCTGCCTTTCTCCCCCAGTGCTTGGAATTGAACTGAGGACCTCACACATGCTAGACAAGCGCTCTGCCATGGAATTATTAGGGGTTTTGTTTTGTTTTGTTTTTTTTGAGACAGGGTTTCTCTGTAGCTTTGGAGTCTGTCCTGTAACTAACTCTTGTAGACTAGGTTGGCCTCGAACTCACAGAGATTCACCTGCCTCTGCCTCCCGAGTGCTGGGATTAAAGGCATGCTCCACCACTGCCTGGCTTAGTTTCTTACAGTGTTAAACACACCTATAATGTGATTCAAAAAATATAGTCCCAAGTATTTATCCAACAGAGATAAAACTTAAGTTAACATGAATTCTGGGACAAAAGTTATAGCAGTTTTGTTTATAATAGTAAAAAAAAAACTTATCTGGCTATCAGCAGGCAAATGGGCAAGTAAGCCACAGAACGTGCAGGCGGGGGATAAAGTACTGCTCGGCAATAAAAAGAAGTAGCCACTGGTTGACACACCCAATAGCTTGAAAGAAGCTCAAACTCTTTGGTGCTGAGTGTAAAAAGCCAGAAAAGAATTACATGATTTTTATTTAAGTAAATATAAGTGTTGACTGATCTATAATGAGAAGGCAGCTTTGGGAATCTCTGGGAATGGCAACAGCCTTAGACCTATGGAAGCTGGTTGACCAATTCCTGTAGGAGCAGTATATGTACTTTCTAAGCACCAGAGACACCACAACTCAAATGAGTGTTCAATCTCAAAAGACTAAGACTAGAGGTGAATAGAGACCATGTTTCTTGGTCCTGATCTAATCAAACTACAAGTTCTAAACAGAAGACCAAACCGCAGAGGTTATAGCCCCCGAGGTTCAAATATTAGAAACAGACCTGTAGTTTGCCTTTCAACTGAAGTGGACATTAAACTGAAGGCACAGACACCCTGCAGTTGTTCTCTGGCTTTTAGGGAGTCACAAGACCATGCACGCACCTGGTCGTGTTTACACAGGGCATCAGCACATCCCCCAGAAGCTGCAGAGAAAGTCTGCACAGTTTCAGTGTAGACAAAGGGATCTTTATTTCCCCAAATCTTCACCTCATGATTTGATTAATTTAATCTAACAGACTATATGTCTAAAAATAAAGTCTATGACTAAAACTGTTCTGGATGAATAATTATAACCTTTAATCACAAAGAAGGAAAATCAAAGTGGAGGGGCTTCATAATCATTCTAAGAAATAAAAAAAATCCTACCCAGGCAGGGGTGGCACACACCTTTAATCCCAGCACTCAGTAGGCAGAGACAGGTGGATCTCTGAGTTTAGGTCCAGCCTGGTCTACAGAGTGAGTTCCAGAACAGCCATGGCTACACAGAGAAACCCTGACTTGAAAAGTTAAAAAAAAATCCAATGTGATATTGGGAGAGAGGAGCTATACAGAGAATCAGAACTGATATGGAAAGAGAGCATACTTCTCTTTAATAAAGTGTGACAGTTCCATTGCTGTTCACTAGCACACCTTTGGAGGCTCAGTTTCATGAGAAAAATAAATAATAGTGAGTGTGGCATCTTAAGACACAGTACTCTCTGTCTCTCCACTTCTCTTGCTGCTGATGCCATCTTCTGTCTAAAACACTCAGGATGTTCTAGCACAAATTGACCAGAACTAAACTATATAGAAGGATAGCAAGGGATGACATTTTACCTAAAGTCAATATAGTTTTGCCCCCAAACTATCCATGCCAGTCGAACATACGTAAGGGAGAACTTGCATTTACAATTATGGAAATAAACTGCATTTTACAAAGAAATCTATAGAAGCTTAAGGGTTTTTTAATTATTTTTATTTCATGTGCATCCATGTTTTTCCTGCATGTGTGTCTGTGAAGGTGTCAGATTCCCCTGAAACTGGAGTTACAGACAGTTGTGAGCTGCCATGTGGGTGCTGGGAATTGAACCTGGGTCCTCTGGAAGAGCAGCCAATGCTCTTAACTGCTGAGCCATCTCTCCAGCCCGAAGCTTAAGGTTTTTTAAAGACATACCAGCTCCCTACTGGACAAGCTTACTGTGAAGATGCTGACACCATTGTGGTATGCAAGTGTATGCTGCCTGGATTGAATCTCTGACTTAAACTTTGGGGTATCTTAAAATTCTTGATAAATTTAAGGTTCTTATGACAAAATGAATGTCCAAAAAATGAAAATACAAAGCCTGAAACAGTGAAGCATACCCGCAATCTTAGAACTTGAGAGGTGGAGGCAGGAGTTTCATGAACTCAAGGCCAATCTTAACTAAATAATAAATTTGAGGCCATCCTGAGCTATATGAGACCCCGGACCAAAGCAAAGCAAAACAAAACAAGAAGGAGGTCAATAGAGTGACAGTTCCAAGGTGGTCATGTTGTAGATGTTTTAAGTATCATCATGACCACTCCTGGGGATGGTGCACAGTTAGTTCTTGGAGAAAGAGGGTTAGTGGCAGAAGCTTGGGAAAGTGGTCTGACATTGTTATGCACATCCTCCTACCTAGCCCTCTCACTCCCTTCATCTGTCATAAATGGTCCGTTGTTGGGACATGGGCCTATAGATAGCCACTATCCCAACACAAGGCTAGAGATAAGGGATGTCTTGGGCATATGGCCATATAACTAGGGAACATCTGGGGCTTCAGTGCACTTGGAGAGGTGCAAGACCTAGGAGGGGACCATCATATCCTAAAGGAGATTGAGAGGCTGCCCAATGCAGTATAATAGGCCCGCTATGTGAAGAAAAGTGCGTCACAGACTCCATTTTTGGAAAGCAAAGAAAAAACCCAAAGGGTATCCAGGCATAGAGGTGCATGCCTTTAATCACAGCAGAAGCAGAGAAAGGAGAATATCTGTGAGTTTGAGGCCAGCCTGGTCTACAAAGTGAGTTCCAGGACAGCCAAAGCTACACAGAGAGACCCTGTCTTGAAAAACCACACACACACACACACACACACACACCCCAAAACCAAAAACCTGATGGGCAAAGATACCCATGATTTCACAGTTCTTTGAGGATCAAAAATTACCAGAGGCTGCATGTCATCCTCCTGTTAATCCTCAACCCTGGGAAGCTCTGGGGAATGTTCACTAAGATCCACCAAATGCCAGTCTCCACTATACTGAGATACCTCACAGCATACATTAGGACAGGTATTTTTTAAAAACAAAAACAAAAACAGGAAGTATTGGTAAAGATGTGGGAAAGTGGAACCTTGTGATGGGAATGTTTAGTGGTTCAGCCTGTGGAAGACAGTTTGGTCGGTCCTCAAAAGGCCAAGCATTGGGCCTGAAGAGATAGCTTAATACTTAGGAGCACTGGTTGCTCTTGCAGAGGACCTGGGTTCCCAGCATGCACATGGCAGCTCACAACTGCCTGTAGCTCCAGTTCCATGGTATCCAGTGCTCTCTTCTGGTCTTCAAGGGCATTTAACATGCACGCACGTACGCGTGCACACACACACACAGACAAACACACATACACACACACTATCATCTATCTATCTATATCTATCTATCAATCTATCTATATCTATCAATCATCTGTATCTATCATCTATCTATATTCTATCTATCTATCTATCTATCTATCTATCTATCTATCTAT
>LOJH01011393.1:1637-13118 GCA_001685095.1 Ellobius talpinus
TTGATCTTTCATTATTATTAATTATTCTTAATTCCTTGTATTTCTTTGTTCAATCTTGAGGTAATAAATCAGTCAATCTCTCTCTCTTTCCGCCCACCCCAGCCCTGTTCATCCCTCCCTCCCTTCCTCTTGCCCCCTTGGCACTGGTCTGTAAAGAGCTCATTTGTTAACTGTCCACTTCAATTATAGAGTTGAGACAAAGAATGTGTGCATCTTAAATACGAAATGACCCCATCCCTGAGCCAAGCCATAGGAGCAGAATAGTTTCTTTAAAAATTCTTTGAGGCCACGGCAAGAATAATGTATCCATGGATGCCATGACTCTTTATCTGGTGTTCCAATTGTTTCCTTGGTGATTATTGCTAGTTATTGCCATGTTCTGGATATTAAAATATAAAAATAATTTGAATTGATTACTGTATAAATGGTCCTGTAAAAGAAGCATGTATAAAAGCTAGTTCATTTGAAACCTCTATATTAAGAGAAGACATCAATCTAAAAGTGCACTTTTATGTCACATCAGTAAAATATTCTCGTACTGCTCATAGTATAGTCAATGAAATAAATTGACTTAAATGCATGAAGTTACATTAGAGATCACAGTCAGATGCTACTGTTTGACTGGATGTGTGTATTTTCTGATCATCAAGAGCATCCATAATTGTCCAAAAATACTTATCTGAGGTTCTAAAATACATTCAGAAGATAATTTTGCTTTCACTAAAAAGTTTAGTATTTTTCAATGCATCATAATGGAGGCTAGAATTAGAAAAATTTTAACCACATAAAGGTATAAAATCAGTTATTCTATTCTAGTGTCATTCCATGGGCAAGGTTCACTAATTTGTCTCATAATTCAGTTCTTGTTCATTCTCAGCTTTAAATGAACTCTATCAGCAAAAGTGATTGAGAATCACCAAATGCTAAATGATTTTGTTTTACTTCCAGACATTCATCACCTCCCTAAGATAGCCTCATGCTGTGAAGTTAATAAGCAAGTGACTTGATACTTTTGAAATCCATAAAGTTATCAACATGTTGATTTCTTTTGTCTAAAGAACTGTACCCAACATTTTGTGCTCTTGAAAAAGAAAGGGGAAATAACTGTTTCCCACCAATTATGTCAGGGTATACAGGACTTAGGTATGTCCAACTTGAGGCCTGTAGGCTATATGGGTCCTAGGATAATTGTGAGACCAACACACCTGTACCTGATAACAAGTAGATATTTTAACTAAACCTCATATTATTAAGGCCAAAATTTAAGTCTAGAAATAGGTTTTTCCACACAAGTAATAATCTGTTTCCATTAAATGCCAAAAGTCTTATAATATTTTGCATTCACAAAGTTTCAAGCATTAAGAAAACAAGTCTGCTTGACTCTCAAGGGTTAGCCTTGTTTGAGAAGGTGACATCAACATCCTTTTCATCACTCTGCGATGTGATGCATGAGTTAGACATTTATCGTCAGAAGGAACCAAGATTCCACTTGCTGATATCCACTACACTGTGTTCTGTTCTCTCCTGAGGAGACATAGGGGACCGTGGTACTCTTTGCTTGTTATTTAAAGTGAACAAATATAGCTCTTGTGAAATAAAAAGTAGACTCTCAAGAGCATTTGTTCATCTCTACCCCTGCCCCCCTATTCCTTAGTCACTGTTTTGTTAATACATTCAGTTCACTTCAGTGTCTGATAAAAATCACCAACAATCTGTACCAGAGCAGTGTACCCCCTTATTAGTCTAAAACAGAGGCACATGATGAAATAATTTAGAAGTTATCTGGGATTAGATCTGTGAAATAGAAAGTTTATTTTTCTTAACAAGGAAAAAGTTTTATTCTCTTGTACTGGATCTCCCAGAATACAGAATTATATGTATGCTACTCTTGCAGAGGTCAGAAGTTTGGTTCCAAGCACCTAAGTTGGGGAATTTATAACTGTAACTCTGGCTTCATGGACTCTGGGACCCTCTTTTAACCTCCAGAGGCACTGCACTCATGCACATGTACACACACACACACACACACCCCTATACCTACATACATACAACTAAAATTAAAATAAAATTTCTTGAAAAATATTAGTCAGTTCTTTATGCAAAAGAGTAAAAAGATAAAATTTTACCCCGTTATAAAATTTGATTTACTTGGAATAAGATTTTGAAACAGAAGATTTCTTTCTATCAATAAGAAGTACACCAGGCACTTAATAATAGGCAGGCTGATAAGTCAATCAAAATGTGCTTGATCCTTGGTTAACTGCAACTAAAGATGGTAGAAAACAAAGGGGCTGTATACCATGGGAGGACCTTACATTACATTTTTGTTCCCCAATCAGAATGATACATGTTTGACTTTCTGTATGATTTCTGGGCTTCCTCCCATCTATATATCCAATCACGTGATAATTTCTGTCCCAAAGGAATGCCATGTGTCAATAATGTACATCTCTTGGAGACTGGAAAAAATACCAGTGTGTGTGTGTGTATATATATATATTTGTGTGTGTGTCTGAGTGTATGTATATATGTGCACTACATGCACAAGGCACTCTGAGGTTGTCAGAGAATAGTTCAATTACACTTTTATTATGTCATTTAATAGCAACATTTTAAAACTTGTTATTTCCAACTTAGGTTTTTGCAAACCCCTGGCTGTGGAACTCATAAGTCTCATATGTTATAGTATTAGAAACTCATGTGTGAGACTTATGACATACAGGCTTCTTTTACAGGACTAAACATATTTCATGAGAGAATAAAAAAGCAGATTTTCTTCTTTTTCAACTTATAAAATATATTTTGAAAATTTCATAAAGTGTATTTTTGGTCATATTTATTCTGTTTCCCTACTTTCTCCAAGATTATCTTCACCTCCCATACATGGTTGTTGTTTTTTATTTAATTCTCTTTTGTTTTAATTTACCAATAAAGACTCAGGAGCCAGATACTGGGGTGAAAAATCTACTAACTCAGAAAGGCAGAGAGAGCAACTGGCTGTTCCTCTGTCATCATCCCAGAAAAAGAACCCAAATAGAAATTCCTCCCAGTGGATGTCCCTTTCTTCTACTTCCTGTGCTTCTTTCTCTCTCTCTTCCTGACTTCTTCCAGTTCTCTATGGCTCTTTCCTGTCAATTGGTTGCTTGCTCAATCTCTCAACCTATGGTACCTATGATTGAGTTTATTTAATACTGTTTGCAATATTCTATCAGAAAAATCTCAGATAAAAGATGTGTAGCTAGAGGTGAGTTACACCACAGTTAGAAGCAGACTCTTCCAGGAAACATTTCAATCTTAGGGTTCACAGTTTGGTTTGGTTAAATTTTCTACAACACATAATATTTTAAATTTATTTGAAAGTTACTTATTTCTTTTTCATTTATCTTTTTCTGACCAATGAGATTCTTTCTTTCTTCTTTTCTCCTTTTTTACTGTGTTTGGTTCATCCATGCTATACATTTTTACACTAATTATGCCACATAAAGCCAGAATGCACCAAAATCTATAAGTATTACAATGTTACTTGAAGTGTTTGAAACATAATTGTCTATAATATATTAAGTATTCCTTATGCTCTATAAAATAACGCCACTAAAAATAAGAGTCATCATTGTGAGAAATAACCTGTCCATACCCATTCATGTTTATGAACACATGGGATACAAATAGGAAATGGGAATTTGATCTAGAAGGAATTATCTGAGGAATCATCACAGTTTTTGTCATGGAAAAGGGAAGACACCTCCTATGGGGAAATGCAGGTGGGTATTTATTTTTTCCAGGTCTGAGAAAAGACCTGGTGCTCATCAATTCCAAGTCTGTGAAGACATCGAGAGGAGGCATTCAGTCCTTACTTCTAAAAGCTGGTGGTCATGCTAGCATAGGGTTTGCTCTTAACCTTAAAAAGGCCATGCATTGGAATGATCTAATAAAGCAGAATGTAAAAAGTCTTTTAAAAATTTGACTTTCCTAATGAAAGTGATTTACTTTTATGATATGTATGCATGCATATTTGTGCTGGGATAGTTATGCTACAGTTTAAAAACACAAAGAGAAATCAGTAGCGACAAGTGTGCAGCAGAGTGGGTGTCTTTACTCACCGTTCATAGTGGAGTGCATTCCACTAACAAATAGTCCTCATAAGATCCTAGTGTCAAGTCAGACCCTTAAAACTAATCAATACTTGGTTGATGATTTTACTTCTGGAAAAACATATATATTTTCTTTTCTTTTCATGAGAAAATAAAATTAAGAAGAGAATTAATTTTATCTTATTAATTGTAATTATTGTACATCTTATAATTTGGAGGGGCTGCAAATCTATGGGCAAATCCTGGCTCAGATCCTAGTTATGTCCATCATAAACCTTGTTCCTCATTAGCTGTCTCAGGTGGTTCTGAAGAAACAGAAAGAAGAGCCTGATACCTTTTGAATTAAACTGCCTTCTGTTCTTTCTCTAGTGTATTGCTCAGCAAAATCTTTGTTTTGAAAAAGCACTTTGGATTTGGTTTGGTTTTATTGCAACTGTCATACACTAACTAATGTATGTGCTAGAAGCCACAGTGTGATGATATTAAAATTACTTACAATGGAAGATCCAACAAAAACCATGATACAATATTTTATATATTATTTAAAACTTTCTCATGCAGCAAAAATATTTAAACATAAGAATAAGGAAATATTGGAAATGAAAAATGGTTATTATATTTTTATGATTGAAGTAAAGTGGATTACTTTCACAGATATTTCAGATTTTCACTCTTGTTACATAAAGGGTATGTGAAACTTACTTCCAATGCTGATTGGTGGGAACAAAAGAAAACTTTTGGCCAGGTATGGTGATACATGCCTAACTCAGATTGTACTTGAAGACTGGAAGCTGACTAGTTCAAAGCTATCATGGGTTCAGAGCAAGACTTTGTCTCAATAAAAATTCAAGTTTCAAGTTATAATTTTAAATAGGTCTTTTCCAAAGCTGTATTTCTGAAGCATGGTACTGAAGAACATCTACTTTCTGTTCTCAAACTCTTAACTTAGTTCGGAATGTTTGTATTTCTCCTCAGAATTCACAGACCCTCTGGAGCTGTAATCAATTTGGTATAATGTGACAGTTAGAAGTTTAGAGTTATATGTTAGCAGATTTTATGGCTTATACCTTTAATCACAGCACTCTAGAGACAGAGGCAGGTGCAACTCTGTGAGTTTAAGGCCAGCCTGGTCTACAAGAGCCAATTCCAGCTGTTACAGGGAGAAATCCTTTCTTGAAAAACCCAAACCAAAACTAAAAACCAAAAACAACAAAAATAAATGTTTTTATTTACTTTTATTGTGTGTTTGTCTGTGTATGTGAATGTTTGTCTGTGTGTGCACCATGTGTGTACAGTGCCCACTGAGGCCAGAATAGGAAGTTGGGACCCCTGGATCTGGAGCTACAGATAGTTATAAATAGCCACGACTATTCACTGCAAAAGACCAAGTGCTCTTTTTTAATTTTTTGATTCTTCTTAAATTTTATTTCCATATACATACAAACCCCAGTACCTTCTCAAATCTTGCCACCTCCCTGCTTCCCATCCCATAAGGCCTTCCTTGGGGAGTCAACAAAGTCTGGAATAGCAACTTGAGGCAGAACCAAGCCCTTCACCCCTCCCCCATATCAAGACTGAGCAAGATATCCCACCATAGGGAATGGGATCCAAAAAGCCAGTTCATGTACCTGGTACAGGTTTTGGTATGATTTCCAGGGGTTTCCCCACAACAGATCAAGCCACATAACTGTCAACCACATTAAGAGGGTTTAGTTCAGTCCCACGCAGGTTCCCCAGCTGTCATTCCATAATCCTTGAGCTCCCACTAGCCTGGTTCAGCTGTCTTTGTGGTTTTCCCCATTATGATCTTGACCCCAACCCCTTGTACATATGATCTTTCCTCCCTCTCTTCAACTGAACTCTCAGAAAATGGAGAACTGATCTACCCCAAGCCCCAGCTATACTACTCTTGGGCATCTACCCAAAGTATGCTCAATCATACCTCAAGGGCATTGCTCAATTATGTTCATAGAAGTTTTATTTGTAATAACCAGAACCTGTAAACAACCTAGATATCCCTCAACTGAAGAACAGATTAAGAAAATGTGATACATTTACACAATGGAATATTACTCAGATGTTAAAAACAATGACACCAGGAAATTTGCAGATGAATGGATGGAACTAGAAAGAATTATTCTCAGTGAGCTGACCCAGACCCAGAAAGACAAACATGGTTCATATTGACTTATAAGTGAATAGTAGCTGTAAAGTAAAGGATAACCATTCCATAATACACACACACACACACACACACACACACACACAGGCTAGGTAACTAGTGGGGTTCAAGGGGGGATACTTTGCTCTCCCTGGCAAGGGGAAATACAATATATTTTATGGATAGATTGGGGATGGGGGATGACGGGAATATGAAACATAATGATATTCTGTTATACTCATAGATTTGTCCTAGCCTAGCTGTAATCAGGGAGGATTTATCTAGCAACTGATGGAAACAGATGGAGA
Source organism: Ellobius talpinus (assembly GCA_001685095.1). Taxonomy (NCBI): domain Eukaryota; kingdom Metazoa; phylum Chordata; class Mammalia; order Rodentia; family Cricetidae; genus Ellobius; species Ellobius talpinus. The sequence continues at coordinate 8,198 of LOJH01011393.1, forward strand.
CCCACAGCCACAGGTTGGGTTGGGATTAGGAAATCCTGCTCAAGAGAGGGAGGAAGGATTATAGGAGCCAGAGAGGTCAATGACATTACAGGAAAAACCCACAGAATCAGCTAACTTGGGTTCATAGGAGTCACAGAGACTGAATCTAAAATCATGAAGCCTGTATGGGACTGACTTAGGACCTCAACATATATGTTACAGTTGTGTAGCTTGGTCATCTTGTGGGACTCCTAACAGTGGGAGCAGAGGCTGTTCCTGACTCCTTTACTGGCTTCTGGGACCCTATGCCTCATAATAGGTTGCCTTGTCTAGCCTTAACACATGGGAGGTGCTTTGTCTAACTGCAACTTAATATGCCATGTTCTGTTGGTATCCACGGGAGCTCTGCCTTGAATAGAAATGGAGGAGATGATTGGGGCAGGCAAAGGAGAAGTAGGGGGAGGAACTTGGAGGAAAGAAGGGAGGGAAAACTGAGGTTGAGATGTAACATAAATAATTTTTTTTAATTTAAAAAAGTTCAATGTCATATAGCATGACTAGGCACAATGCAAGTACATGAAAATAATATATTACATTAAAACAAACATAATAAGAAACAATGAACATCATAAACACTCCAGCTATTGATGAAAAGCATAGCTCTTGTTCCAAAGAGATTACAAGATAATTTATTCTGAGCCATATATGAGTTACCAAGGCCTAGAAACACAGATTTAAGTTGCCCTGAATGGCATTTTCTTCTAGGTTAGTAGTCACACGAATTTTTAAAAGCCAGCCATAAGTCAGAGAATTCATGAAGCACATTGCTGACAACATCAGAGAGACTGGTCCCAACGATGCAAAGAAAATAATATTTCAGATTTCAGATGCTATCTGAATATATTCTTAGCTTTTGGGCTTATGATGTTGATGCTAATTCTAAACTTGACAAAATTTAGAATCATCTAAAAGCTAAGTTTCTGGGAATGTCTGCAGGAATTACTTTGATTATGTTAACTAAGGTAAGACTTGTCTATTGTGGGTAACACCATTCCCTCAGCAGGAAATTTGACACAGTATGAGAGTGGAGGAAGTGAGCCAGGCAGTGGTGGTGCACTCATTTAATATCAGCACTTGGGAGCGAGAGGCAGGCAAATCTCTGAATTTGAGGTCAGCCTCTTCTACAGACTGAGTTCCAGGATAGGCTCCAAAGCTACAATGAAACCCTGTATTAAAACATCAAAATCAAAAACAAAAACAAAAAAAAGCAAACCAGAGTGGAGGAAGTGAGCTGAGCATTAGCTCTCCTCTTCTGACTGCACATTTAAAGTAACCAGCAACCCCTTACTCCTAACGTTGTGATTTCTCACTATGATGGAGCGTGAACTGGAACCATGAACCTACATAAACTCTTTGCCCATGAAGTTGTTTTTTGTTAGGGTATTTTTTTATAGCAACAAGAAAAGAAATTAAAACAGGTTGGTGGAGGCTAGCATCTGTGTAGTTAATTCATTCCCAAATCTTTTACTTGATAGTCCAGATACAGTGATGGGTGACAAATTGCTATTAATGATAGTTGGTGATTATTATAATGTTTCCCTGCAACATTCCAAATATGCTATAACAACCATGTATTAGTTAATCTGCAGAATCTTCAGTGTGTGTATGGAATGTATATTTAGGGAACATACAGACTCTGCAGGTGATAATATAAGTGGAGAAAAATGCAATTTTCAAGTTTCTGCCTTTTAGTAATAGAGTTTGATTTCTCTATTGCTTTATAATTTTCAAAGTATTCTTCAAATTGCAAGATAATTTGTTAGCAATCGTGTCTATTAAAAATCAGTAAAACAGGAATGAATTTCAAGAAAGTTTATGAATGTATTAAGTATTTTCAACAGTAAAAACAAAGGAACAAGAAGGAAGAGAGATAATTAAGGATGAGATTATCAGGGATACAAGAGACTGGGTCACTCATAAATAATAAAGATTCATTGCTCACAGTTTTGAAACCTGGGAAGTTCAATGTCAAGCTGATATGTCATATGTTGCTCTGTTCCTTCGCATGGTGGGGGGACTCCCATGGCAATGTAGCAAGTAGTATGTCTGCTTTCGTTTCTACCTCTCGTGAACCAGGAAGGTCACATGGGGTTCTGTCCTGTTCACATCGTAGAAATATGGTGATACCTTCCAGGGCTCAGCTGCAAATGCTATTAACAGGAATTCCAGGATTAAATTTCTCACATAAACACTTGGGGAAAACATGTCTGAATCAGAGCAAACCTATGTTAGTTTTTTGTAAAAACTTACATAGAAAACTATAACTATTGGGGGATTAGTACCATCATACCATCAAATTATAAGAATCAGAGGATGAGAGGAGTTGAATTAGGTAAAATAAAACCTTTTCCTCAGCATTTCTATTAGGCAAGATCGTTCGGTCAGTCTGAAGCTGCAAATCTCCAAAAGTTTAGATGAAATTCTCACTCTTTCACATACACACTGTCTCTCTTTCAGTGTGTGTTAATGTTTCTGTCTCCCTCTGCCCCCCCACCTAATTCAAATGTTTGAATAACATTAGGTTTTTATAAATAAGATTTCTCTGTGTAGCTTTGGAGCCTGTCCTGGAATTCACTCTGTAGTTCATGTTAGACTCGAACTCACAAAGATCTGCCTGCCTCTGCCTCCGAAGTGCTGGGATTAAAGGTATGCAGCACTACCACCCAGCTTGAATAATATTTGAAAAGGGACCATTGAATATGTATAAGATATGAATTAAGGAAAGGAGGACTGAGGGAGAAAAGTGATAAGCCCAAAAAGATTACACACAGTAAAATGGTTGTCAGGCATGGAAGCGTGTCATCATTAATGCATATTGCTGCAGTTCCAAGTAATTTGAAGAAATGGTCTAAAATTTAAGAGATTTACTTGTGAAAATATTAGTTTAGGTAATAAATGGTAATGACACATTAACAGGTAAAAAAAATGGGTTGTCACACTTCAGAACAGGAAATAGCATCATGGAGACAAAATTTAATGTAGAACAAAAAGAACAAAGGTAAAAGGAGGAGTGGAACACTGAGATAGTTCAGTAAGTAAATGTGGCTGCCACCAAGCCTGACCATCTGAGTTTGACTACAAAGCCCTACAATGTGGGTAAGATAGCAGACTCTTCCCTGTAAATTGTCCTCTGACCTCCACCTGCGTGTGGTGGCATGAATTCACCCATCCACCCAACATGCACCCATAATAAATTAAAAGAATACATACAGTGAAAATTTTTAGTAAGGAAAACCCAACAAAATGGAAGTAAAAATAAATGAAATCTCCATATAGTTTGTCAATAAAATAAACAGTTTCAGACAGATTGTCAAAAATGTAGAGTGGAAGGTAAGTGGGCATGTATGATAGAGACAAGTAAATTAAATAGGACTGTAGAAGAATGAGTAGGTAATGAACAATGAGATATGTCAATATGCATTCAACAACCTTGAGTAATAAAATGGAAACTGAAAGGTATTCTAAAGTATTATTCATAAGCACATCTCAGAAATAGGAAATGAAATGTTCAAACCATATCGTGCATCAAGGAAAATAAAGTAAATCTGCTTAAAACTGAAACACTTCCCTGTAAGTGTGTAAATTTTAAAGATAGAAATATAATTGTTTGGATATCTGAGCAAAGAAATCAAATAACTTGTAAGCAAAAAACATCAGGCAGACATTAAACTCTCAATAATATACATGATTAGAAAACAGGTAAGGTCTAAATTCACTATCCTCCAGGAAATGGAGTGAGTAAAATGTTTACCTAAATGGATTGTTGAAAGAAAAAGGCACCAGCAGGCATCTTTGATTATATAAGTGCTAGTAGAATACATTTCTTTCAAAAACCATCATAATAAAATAATAAAAGAAAACCCTCAGTTGAATAATGCTACTAAAGTAGAGATGATGTATAAAATAATATTCGACCCAAAATTTCATTTTTTTTAGTTTGGGTGTTTTGTAAAAATATCTTGAACATATTCACCACCTTTCCCAAATTCATCCACAGCTCATCCCTTCTCCCCTAGCTGCCCAACTTTGTGTCCTATTTTACATTTTATAGAGAAAACAAAGTTCTGTCTAAATATTCCGGGATGTGTGTTCTTCCACTGAAGAGTGATTGACTTAGCAGGCAATGCATTCTAGAGAACACCATCTCTCCCCTCCTGAAAGCTAATGATTGTCTAGAGCTCTATACCAAGGGTTGAGTTTGTGTACCAGCTCTCCTCTCCAGGCTAGGATTTAGTCTGGCTTAGGCTTGCATAGGTTTATTACATGCTACCACGGCACTACAAGTACATTTGTGAAGCTGTGTTACTATGTCCAGAAGACAACATTTTTCTGTAGTCATCCACCACCTATGGCTATTAATCTCTTTCCTCTTCTACAATGATTCATGAACGCTGAGGTGGGGCATAGAACGTATGTTCCTTCATGGGTAAGTATTCTTCAGTTTTTTTATTCTCTGCACCTTGACTGTCTGTGGGGTACTATGTTAATCACCACACTCCAAATAGAAGTTTCTCAGTTGAGAAATGAGCAATAAGTGATGAATTTATCTATGGGGATATCCATAAGAGTAGGAGGAAGCTGCTTGTTCATTCTGGCCACACAAAACCAAAATAACCACACAGAAACTATATTATTTAAATCACTGTTTGGCCCATTAGCTCTAGCTTCTTATTGGCTAACTCTTACATATTAATTTAATGCATTTCTAGTAATCTGTGTATTGCCACATGGCTGTGGCTTACCAGGTAAAGTTCTGTCTGGTTCCGGTGGGGCTGCATGGCTTCTCCTTGACTCTGCCTCCTTTCTCCCAGCATGCCATTTCATTTTCCCCACCTACCTAAGTTCTGCCCTGTCAACAGGCCAAGGCAGTTTCTTTATTCAT
>LOJH01011393.1:13153-30825 GCA_001685095.1 Ellobius talpinus
TCAACAGGCCAAGGCAGTTTCTTTATTCATTAATGGTAATCACAGCACACAGAAAGAAATCCCACATAAGTCATTAAAAGTCAGTTTAATTCCAAGTCTATTATGCAGCAAGAAAATAGCAAGTTTTACCCCAAGGGCCCATAATCTATCTATATTGCTTTAGAATCTTATCTCAGTAAAAGTACCAAGTATGACGTTCATCCTCTAGAACAGGACTTAAATCTAATCAGAAAAAGGTAGCAGTGCCGGTGGGCATGTATTTCCAGGCTGGACATTAGGGTAGCTTGTAGTATTGATATGAGGGTATGGCTGATGCTTACTTTTCTTATCTGGTAGCTTACACAGCACCTTTATCCCTATGAATTCAAGTCAGTAGGGATGAAGCATACAGGTGAGTAACAGCTAGGTTTCTTCATGACATGAGTCAAGTATGTGGTGTTTTCAGTAATAAGGTCTTAATGTCAAGTTCTGGAGAGTAACCAAGAGAAATGCCAATAGTCTGCAGCGTTTGGGGATCTACAGAAACTGCCATACCGACAACTCAAAGAGAAAAACTCACACCTGTCACTGGGCTTTATATTTGTTAGCCTCTGGTGTGCTGTAGCGACATTGCTGCCCTGTTATTGGGTAATTTCACATTAGTTCTTCTTGAAAATTTTAGAAGTCAAAAGGGCGTCTTTGAATCTATTTCACCATGTAATATGAATGTAATGGTAATGAGGGAAACTATACACTTAATAACAGATATGAAATAATAATAATAATTCATCTTTAATAGTCTTCTCTAAAAGTATTACTTACGTTTATTACTTAAACTAATTTAGATTTAAATATATTGATGATGCAGAGTGTTAGAAAACTGGATGTTCATAACAAAATCTATCAAGCTATGTGGGAAATAATGAATTGGAGATATATTAGTCTCTCATTGACTGGTGTCTTCCACATAAGAGATTGTATATGTTAAAGCAAACAACATATATACACTTTAGTGATACAAACAAACAAAACATTTTAAAGGATAGTAAGATACCCAACCCTTGAGTTATTGAACAAAAAATCTATAGAAAAGAGAGAAAAGGGAGAAAAAACAAACATAAAAGAAAATGTGATCCCAGAAACAATCATATTTTAATCGAAATGAGGTAGTCACTGATTGTTAGCAGAGAACACTCTCCAGACAATGAGCAGATACCTGAAGGCATAGATAGTGCTAAGTCTTCAGTATTGTTATTTTTCTATGCATGCATACCTGTGAAAAATTAATTTATGAATTAGGCACAGCAAGGTAAGAGTTAGCAAATAATGAAAAGACCAATTTTAACAATATCCCATAATAAAACTCTGTTAAGGTGATCTTTTTCAATATTGTCCATATGATTATATGGATAGCAGACATGGTAAGGGTATACCAGGAAAAATAAGAGGTGAAATTGGGAACGTATGGGCATAAACAAGACAATGTGAGATTTTGCCAGGATACTCAGTGCTACATAAACTTTAAACTTAGGTAATTGTTCACATATAATATTTCACACTTATTATTTTTAGACTGGGGTTGTTGGCAGGTAACAAAAACCATAAAATATAGAAGTGCTGGTGATCTGAGACTCCTATATACTTTAGAAATAAGAGCATTTCAGGTACTAGTGTAAAGTAAATCCTGAGTATGACTGGGTTGATTTTATAAAACTAGAACAAGATGTTTTAAAACTGGAAAGATTGTGAAAGCATCCTGCGCTCACCTCCAAAAATCACAGTTCACTTTTTCAGTACAGATGAAGAAACCAGTGCAAAAAACATTGGATGTGATGAATATAATGATATGGGGTAGGTTTTTGCCCTTAATGAAATCCCTTCAAGGTTGATCTACTAGTGCTTTGGAAGGTGGGCTTATTTGCATAAAGGTTTGTGCAACTATTATGTTAAATCATGTTTAAATTAGTCAATACTAGACAATAGAGAATATTAATCTAAAGACTAGCATTCTTGTAGGAAGGAATTTAGAAAAGGGTATCATTCACAGGGAAGACAAGTCTGTAAAGAAGGGAGACAGAGATTGGTGTCAAATTCCACAAGCCAGAAACAACCAGGAGTTACTGGAAGTGTCAACCGTTAGGAAAGACAGGGAGGAATTCTCGCAATCTTCAAAGAAAAATATTTTATCAACAATGGATGCTAAGTCTTCAGTATTGTTACATTTCTAGGCTCCAGAACTGAAATCCATAATTATTTTTTGTGTTTTATAGTCAAGTTTATAATGTTTCATGGCACCAGAAAGAGCTAATACAAAAATGAAAATCCAATTAATATTTTATTTAATGCTCATATTAGATTAAAAATGAATGCAAATAGATATTTAAAAGCTATGTTTTGGTTTATATTAATTTACGTTCATTAAATATTCATAATTTATATTCATTAGATGTGAATTAGTGTTTATTCATAAACAAAAAGTACATTCAATCATTTTAACTTAGACAAAAAGACATTGGTTACAGAAGGTACTGGCTTATCTGTCTCAGGAGGTAACAGAAAAATACACAGATGTCTAAATGGCAAAGATGTGAAATTGTTTTGATGGAGAAAGATGAAAAGTATACCTGGGATGGAAATATACATTATTTCTTCTTCTAACATGCTACATTTCCCACAGTAGTGTGCACAAAGCTGTATGTATCAAAAGATAAACACTTGGGATGTTCAGAATTAGAAAACAGACTTTAATATTGTGATGCATATTGGGGATGTTACCATTCGAATGCTTGCATAGATTTGGATAATAGCTGGCAGACTCATGTAAACTGGTAAAAATCCTTACTTATAGAAGAAAAGGAATAAGAAAGGAAGTACAGAGCTCAGGCCCTGCTTCCCATATGCACATGTTCCTGACTTTTTCGTTATATAATATTATTAGGTTATTATTAGCTGCAAACAGATTGAATAGCTATAGATGTGAAGGTTATTTTAGTTTATATTAAACATTATATATGGGTTGTGGGCTGTTGAGATGGATCAGTTTTTAAGTGAAGGTACTGCTCTTGCAGAGGGCCAGAGTTCAGCTCCTTGGACCAATGTTGGGTAGTCATAGCAATCTGTATCTCTAGCTCTTGGGAATCTACTGTTCTCTCTAACCTTCATAACCAGCTGTATTGACAAATGCACATACCTGCAAATTCACACACAAACACACACATAAATAAATAAAAATAACTCTTAAAATAACTGCATTTGAAAACCTTAATTTCTACACTTTCATATATTAGAAAATTTCTTTTAATTATTTAGTGGCTGCTATGCTTCTTGAACTGCTTGAGGACACTGAAGCATAAAAAATATTTAGATTACGTCAACAGGTGATCAGTTATTCTGTTTGCTTTATGACCTCTTGCTGCTTTAAAAAGACAATCACTATGATAGATTTCCTTTAGTCTCAATTATCCATAGCACCATTTCCTATTTATTTTTGAAGCAAAACCTTTGAAGTATGTCCATATGTATAGGCAAATTAGTAGTCATCCAAACATTTTACTTGTACCCATAGGCTATGTAGGGCCAAGTTTACATTAATTTCTATTTAACTTCATATTCTATTCCATTATTTTAGAAAATTATGAGTAAATTGTGGTGGACCTGAAATTTTCATTATTGACTTTTCCATTCATCCAACAATATTCATTATAAACCCAATGCATGAGTACCTGAATATTTAAATAGAAGATAGTAAAACAAAGAATTATTCCAAATGTCATGTTCTGTGTTGCTTTTTAAGATTTATATTTTAAAACATTTCCAAGTATTTATATACATTTAAATTCAACTTTTTTTATTGGTAGATGGGTGTTTGCATATAAATATAAGTAGATCATGAGCTTTGGTCACCATAGTCAACACCAACAGATAAAACAGGACTTGCAAAATAGTCTACTAATATAGATAGGAAATGAAGATAGGCAGCCATAGTGACACATTCCTGTAATCTAAGCACATGAGATGCTGAACCAGAAGATTACTATAAGGATGAAAACATCTTAAGCTATACAGTGAGTTCTAAAGCCATCCTGGGATATAGTTTGAGACTTGATACTCTCTCAAAAAACCAAGCCCCCCAAAAAATAAACAACCAAACAAAAAAGCCCAACAAAAGTACCAATGAATGAGGAAGGCCTGAATTACAGGAATTATGTTAGAAATTCAATAGAATGTACATTACCAAGTCATATTAGGCAACTTCCCTCCATTGATAAAATGGAGGGAAGTAATAATTCATGTGGATTCCTGCCCTACATGGAATTTTAGTAGTTATAAGTGAATGAGAAACATGCATAATAGTACTGTTCATGACCCTCTTCAAATGTTTTGTGCTGCAGGCCCTTTCTCAAAGCAGCTAAGCATTTAAACTTGCAAAGATGTCTGTCTGGTTGAACATGACAGAACCTTAGCAGTCTCCTGATAATTATGGTTTGATTTTCTCCAATATCCCCAAAGTACTTATTTGGTGCTAAAGCTATGATAAGTTAATACATACATATGTTTATAAACTGGATGCAAAAGGACCAATCTTCATTCCAAGCCAATCCCAAATGTTCACACTTCACTTCCAGGACCTTCATAAAAATAAACAAAACAGAAACAAAGCAGAACAAAAAGACCAAGAGATTCATAAAAATCCAGTCACTTCCATCTTATTGGTTGGATAAGGTGTTCTGCAGAGATATAGGAGGTTTTCCATCATCTTTGCTCCTTCACATTTGCATTCCATAGAGATGCTCCCAATGTCTTAGTTGCTGAATCCACATTGTTGGGATGAAATCATGAGCCTTTGATTTAATGTATGAGTTACATTATTCTCAGCTGTGTCATTTGATGCCAGTGTCTTCTCTGCCTGGAAAATGACATCAGGATTCATCAAAACAAACAAAACTCTCTTAAAATTTACCCTATGTCTGAAAGCAATAAGAAAAGTATCCAAGAAGGGCAAAATGGATTCTGAAGAGGATACACAGTATATGTGAAAGGAATAAAATGAGAATGTGTTTCCATTCCCTCTGAAGACCTCACCTTCTGCAAAGCTGTTATGAAAATTTCTAATAATGACAGAGAATAGACAGCTGTATCCTCCAAAAGGAAGAGTTCAAAGTAAACATTAATGTGTCTGTGTCTTGGTTTATGTTGAGAATGTCCTTACTCTCGCATATTTGTCTTCCAACTATATAACCCCTAGAGACTTCTAATATAGCACTTCAGAGAAGGTGCAAGCCTTACCTACGTCTAGACCAGTGTATGGTAATATATTGTTTTTACTACAACAAATAAAGCTTTCCTGAAGATCAGAGAGAAAAGAAAAAGCCACAGCCAACTCTTATCTTGCTAACTCATCAGCTGAAAAAAAGTGTCAAACTGTCTCCTCCTTCCTTATATTCCTCTCTCCACCCAGCCATATCACTTTCTGATTGTCTATACAGTTCTCCAGACTACCATGGCTAACTAGTGGATAACTTTGCCCTCTGATCTTCAAGCAAACTTTGTTAGAGTACAAACAAGATATTACCACTCCCATGTGGTAAGGCGTGTAACTGTATCAGCCACTTTTCTGTTACTATGATAAACACCCATGAAGAAAAGAATCTTAAAGAAGGAAAAATTTATTATTTTTTTTGCTTAACTGTTCCAGAGGCAGTGTCCATAACAGCAGGGGTGTGTAGCAAGTCTTTTTCTGTCTCACCAGCCAGTTCATAAATAACCACACAGAGATTTCTTATTAATTGCAAAAGCTTAGCCTTAGCTTAGGCTCATTTCTAACTATCTCTTTTAACTTAAATTAACCCATTTCTACCAATCTATGCCTTTTATCAAAGCTCGTGGCTTTTACCTCTTCCTCAGGATGGTGGCTCCACCTTTCTTCCTCTCTGAGTCCTCTGTCCTAAGAAGTCCAGCCTAACCTCATCTTGCCTACCTAATGGCCATTCAGTTCCTTATTAAACCAATCACAATGACATCTTCTCCCAGTATAAGGAAATATTTTGGTGTAGGGGATGCAGGGAACTGTGAGATCACATTGCAGTCACACATACAGGAAGCAGGAAACAAGCAAGAAGTAAAGGCTCAAAGTCCAGTGATACACTTCATCCAGCAAAGCTCCACTTCCTAGGGTTTCAACAACATTCCCCTCCACACAACACCACCATCTGGAAACCAAATCTTCAAGTACTTGAGCCTGTGGTGAACATTTGTCTTTCAAAGCAACACATAAAGTTATCTATTGATGAGCTCTAATGTCAGAGAGAGGAAATAATTATGTAGCTTAGTGGTACATTACTAGCATAGCATGTATAAAATCGTAGATTTGGTCATACCACAAAATAATAAAATATTAAACAATGTCAGAAAGAGAAGGGAATGTGTAACTCTATTACTTTTTTTCAATTACAATCACAAAACACCAGAGGATGGATGCTTTATTTGAAATGAGGGTTTGTTGGCTCAAAGTTTGAGTGACTTATAGGTATCATATAGACATGGACACTGTGACTTTATGTAAAACCTTATGGTGGATGTCAACTCCAGTGAAAAAGTTGCAGGAATAGTATGACAAGTCCTTCTGTATATGTTACTTTTATTGGTTAATAAAGAAGCTGTTTTCAGCCAATGGCTTAACAGAATATAGCCCAGCTGGACGAGATATAGAGAGAGAGTAGGTGGAGTCAGAGCTGCCACCAGAGACAGTGATGGAACCTTGTTGGTAAACCACAGCCATGTGGTGATACACAGATTAATGGAGATGGATTTGTTTAGGATGTAAGAGAGAGCCAATAAGAAGCTAGAGCTAATAGGCCTGGCAGTGATTTAATTAATACAACTTCTGTGTGATTATTTTAGGTCTAAGGGGCTGGGAATGAATGAACAGCCTCTGGCCCACAGGGCCACTTGTTGGACATTCAGCTCACTGTTTCTCAGCTAGACTGGTTGGCCAGCAAACCCCACAAATCCTCCTGTCAGCAGCCTCAACCCTGGGATTGTGGATGCACACTGCTGTAGCTCTCAGCTTTCTAATAAGGGTTCGGAGGAATTGAACTCAGGTCTAAGTTTAGGTTCTCATGATTGAACATCAAATCCCTTTCCAACAAGGCCATACTAGAGCCTCAGGACTCACCTCCTAACCCTCCCCTCTCTATTACCATAACCATATTGGGGATCAAGCTTATGACATAAGACTTGAGCAGACAAGCCAAAGCTAAAATTTAAGTGGGTACCACTTGTGTTAAACCAATGTGATATTGAATCTAATAGTAAAAGAAAATTTAATTTCAGGAAAATGTGTCATAATGGAGCTTCGCTGTGTTGATCCCTTTTCCTTCCCTTTCAGTGCTTATAACTGTTTAAAGACAGTGGTGTAGGGGGCTGACTCTCAGGTGTTCACAGCTGGAAGCATTTGTGTCTCTTCCCTTAAGAATCCAGGCAGAGGCCATGAACCAGTGGTGGTGCTTGTTGACAAACTTGGTAACCCAAGTTTGATCTTTGGCATGTTGGAAGCCAAAAAATCCCACTTCTGCAAGTTGTACTCTGACCTTAATATTCATAACATGACGTGTATGCACACAAAAATGGACATAAAATAAATAAATATGTATTTTTTTAACAAAAGCATTCAGTCACATTACTTTTTAAATTGCACATGGTGGGATGATTTCTACCTCAGAAATTATACTATGGTCCAAATCCTTCGCTCCTGCATGAGCTTTTTGGAACCCTGGCTTTATATCCCTGTTCAAATGTGACCATCTTACTGTGGTTCTCTTCTGTTGGTGTTCAGTGTTTCTCTTATCCACAATAACCTCTTTTTCCCTCCAGTTTTATTTGTTCCCCCTTTGTAGCCCAGCCTGGCTTGATAATATGTAACCCAGGCTTGTGTCTAATTCATGGTGATCCACCTGACTCAGCTTCCTGATGCAGTGATTACAGGCATGAAACACCACACTGTTCCTGACTTCTGTTTTAGCAATTAGGCCTGAATCCCTGTTTCTTCTGTGCGAAGAACCTCCAGCACTGTTATCCTTTCATTACCTTCACATTCCCTGTTGTCTTTAGAACAAGTCACTGCTTCTGCTTTAACAGTGATGCTGTGAACTGTTCCTAGAACATTCTTATTAAAATTAACACCATAAATAGGATGTGTTCATCAAAAAAATAGTCAGCTGATACACCAGTGAGTTCAAAACTAAGATCTTGGTTCTGATAATAGCCCACACCCTTCTGGACAGTTGTGCAGAATTTATTTTAGCACTAGGCTTACTTAGTTCCTAGGCACAATTTCTGCACTAGCAAAATCACCTGAGAAATAAGACAAGGTTTCAAAGAAATGTACTGTGTTCTCTCTCACTCTCATTTACTCACTCGCCTTCTTTACCCCAACCCAACCTCTGATGAACACTGAAAAAATGAGTTCTCTTTTTACAGTCACTATTATGGAGACAATCATCCATGTTGAAAATGTCTGTTTCCTTTTGACTCTGCTTAGCAGTCACAGTGGGAATGAATGCTATGTGTGCCTGTGTGTACACATCACAGTAAGGTAGTATCCATTTGCCTTCCTTCATCTCACCTCTCCTACAGTACCTTTTAAATGAGAAAATCCCATGTTTCAGAAGTGTTTTTACTTTTAAATCTCATAGAAAGGCAAGGCAAGTAGCCATCAGTATCAAGTACTGTAGCACGAATAATAAAAACGCAGAGGCAGATATTAGGGTTCAACCTGAAGATCAGAAAATAAAGCAGCCAACCAACCACTAGAGAGCTCTTACCTCTTTGAAATCTTCAGACTGCAAAGAGAGCAAGTTTCTGTCTCGTCCTGCCTTATTATATTCCTCTCTTGAGCTGGGATTAAAAGTGTGTGCCACTATTGCCTGGCCTGTATGACTGACTAGTGAGACTGTTTTGCATTCTGTTCTTTAGGCAAGCTTTACTTATTAAAATACAAATAAATTATCACTACATTAACATTTTTCATTAAGTGTTAGCCCCCCCCCAAAAAAAACCCATATGGTTGGAAGGTTTCATTTAGCAAGGAAAGAATGAGAAGAATTATCAAAATGAGGGAAAGGGCCTCACGTTATGTTTCTGGAAAAGTTAATTTTATTATCTAATTTCATACATTTTGGAGTATAGTAATATATTGCTGAAAATAGTAAGATTTTCTTATGTCTCATATTTTAAAGAAGACCCAGGGGTACCTAACAGGAAGCAGTTAACTCATATCCACTCAGTTTTTTGTAGATATTGAATTAGGTAGAATCTAGCAGTTTCCCCATATTCTTGAGCTACGGGATTTGTGTTATTTTATATATAAAAGGAAAAAAAGTTAGTTTGGCTATAGCAGACTTTATGTCGGTTTTGCTACCTAGTCATCAAAAAAGTATATTCACTATGGATATTTTTTACTAGGGGAGAGATTTATACTTTTTCACTTTACAGACCTTTTATGTATAAATACATGTTCAGGATACACATTAAAAGATACTAGTATAGACTCATCACAGAATAGTTGTATTTCTTTTCTTTTTGCTACAGCCTAATACGTAAATTGTTGATTGCTAATTGATGTAGGAGTGTGCAGCCTACTGTGGGTGGCAGCATTCCTTAGGCAGTTGATACTGAACTGTACAGGAAAGACAGCTAAGCACGAATCTGTGAGCCAGCCAGTAAGTAGCATCCTCATTGATTCTGTCACAATTGTTTGCAGTGAGTTCCTTGGTCAGTGGTAATGCTGTACAGAATGAAAACAAACAAACAAAAACAAAAACAAACAAACAAACAAAAACAGGTTTGCCTTCAAGTTCTGGCCTTGACTTCCCTTGATGGAACCTGTGAATTATGGTACACTAATTTCTGTCAGGATGTTTCATCAGAACAAAAGATAAAATGAAAAAAGGTAAAGACAAAATTTTCAATCTGTGGACTGCTCTCAAGGAGTCCTTGCCAATGCATCATCCAACTGTTCTGCCCTCATTCTGCCCTGGATGCCTGTCAGTCAGAGCCTCGTTCTAGCAATTCTTCCCCAGCTCTGTGCCTGCACAAGGTGTGCCCTCATTGAAACACACAAACAAGTAAAACTACAAAGCTTCTCAAAGGTTAAGGGATTTACAGTCACAAAACACCATGAAGAAAAACAATGGGATTTTGAAAGACCTGGAAGGCGCTAAAGAGAGATGGTTGTGTTCGCAGAGGTTTTTGACAAAAACAGCAAATAAAAGGCCTCCAATGCAATTGGGCTCATTGTGATTCAGAGTTTCAGTTAATTATCTCCAGTTATCATGGCATATCAAAGAATTTGATGGATAAAGGGACATACTAATGAGAGTCTTAGTGACAACATGAAATGAAATCAGCTGGCTCTAAATGACTTCTCTTGGACAAGGAGACATTTCTTCCCATCATCCTGCGATCATGAGCATCACTAAGCTTTGGGGACAATATGTTAATTTTACAAGCACTGTTCTCTTAGCCCATATCCATCCTAATACTGGGAAGAAAAGTAGAAAAAAAACATTGGAGTAGAAAAGAGAGTTTTATTAGTCATGTAATATTTTATCACTATGCATTGTAAAATGTCTGTCTTACATTTATTTTGTGCATTTGTGTGTTGGTTTGGTGCTAATGCCAGGACACCTGAATAGAGTAGAGAGAAAAACTTATAGGAGTCGGTTGTCTCATTCCTCCATGTAGGACTCAATGACTAAACTGAAGTTGACCAGCTTCACAAAAACTGCCTTTACCCAATGAGTCATCTTGCTGGTCTGTTAAAGAAAATCATAAACTTTAAAAATACAATATTTTCTTCCTTGAGAAGGTCATATAATGTATTGGATCACAGTCAGGATCTTCCCTCAAATCCTCTGTGATTTTCCCCATCTCTTTCCCCACAGTTTCATGCATTTGTTTATTAGTTAGGTTTCTTGTTTTGGATCCCATGGAGTCCATTTTTGTTGTCCATATATTTTTGAGTATAGAGCCAGCCATCTATTGGAAAATGGTTGACCTACCAAAGGCTACACCCTTAGACAAAACTGACTCTCATCTGTCCAGAAGCTGTTAAGGGTCTGCAAGTACTCAGCCAAGAAGTGGACTTCATCCCTACCTCTTCATTTTGTCCGGCTTGTGCATACTTTCCACAATCACTGTAAAGTCATCTGTGCAACTGCTCTGCTGTGTCCAGAAAACACTATTTTATTATAGTCTTCCACTGCCTGTGATTCTTTAAATCTCTCAGTGCTTCTTTAGTGATGATCCCTAAGACTTGGATAGATGTAAAAAAAAATCACTTTAGTGTGATGATCTCATTTATATAATATTGCACAGCTAGATCAGGATAGCCATTAAAAACAAACCCTTGTTCAACCCTGAACTTTAAATATTTGAGAGAACTTTTGTACTGGTAGGATAGTAATTCTGAAGTCAATGAACTTTCTTTTGGTTTTATACTTTTGCTATCAATTATATTTTTGTACAGTTATCTAGCACTGAAAATGAAAATAACATCTCAATTAAAACTAGAAAATCTTTTGACTTTATATCTTCTTTCGGGATTCAAGTGTCCTTTATCTGCCTTCCTTCCTCTTTTGTATTGGCTATGTCTCATTGGAAGGCTGTTGACTCAAGGATAATGGCATCATTTGATTTATCTGTCCTCTTTAAGATTCTTCGCACAGGGCATCTTTGTTGAATAAATGCAGCATCCTCCTTTAATTGAGTTTCTATCAGGGAACATGAATGTAGAAGAAAATGTAAACAAAGCATTATTTCGAAGAAACTAGTCTTTGAGCCTTGGCCAACATGGGCACAACTTTACTTTCTTTTGCCTACACACTAGTTTATTATACATCCTGCATAAATCATTGTGCATCAGCTATAAAGATTTTAATAACCAATAAGATCAACACACTTAATGAGACAAGAGCACAGTGATCAACAAAGTAGATGTAATTGGATAGTTTGATTCATTTCTGGCTATTTTTATTACTTCCTATTGATTTGGGGTAAGTCATGAGCCTCAGTTTCATAATTTGAAAATAGAGTCAATATTTATCTATATTCAAAAGTCTTAATCCATGTAAAATTATTTAAATTTGTCTTTGTTTACATTAGATATAGAATAAATACAGGTGAAAATAAGCACATACAGCAACAGAATTATATTCAAAAACTAGTTTCCAGACAAATCGGGTTGCTGTAGTTCAGGAAATAAGACCTGGTCCCTGATCTTCATCGAGGTTTATTAGGGAAGGTGATGAGAATGGCTTAGGTATTATTAGAACATTAAGTTCTAATGTTTCATCTTTATCCTTGAATTGGCAGATGGTACATTGAGAAAATATTTTAATTTCAAGGTGGCTATACTAAACTTAGGAATATGAATACTCTCTCTGTGTTTATATGTGTTATATGCACACACACATATATGGTATGTGTTCAACTCTTGAAGGCTAGGATAGTATATTTAGCATCTTACCCTATTACCCTCTACTTGGTGCTTTGAGACAGGGCCTCTCACCGAACCTTGTTCCAGCCTGGTAACTAGCAAATCCAGGTATTTTCTGCCTCTACCCACCTCTATGCCCTGTGGTGGATTTATTGGTACAAGTCAGAAATGCTCAGGTTTTCACTTGGGCACTGGAATATGAATTCAGGTCTTCCTAATTGTATAGGAGACTCTCCTACTCAGTAAGTCATTTCTCCATCCCTTGAAAAACATTATATATTATAGCATAATATATTAAACATAGAGGTATTTTGAATATCTGTGTTGGAAAGCATTAAGTCTGATTCCATGTCTTTAAAATTGTCTTGAGGTGGTTCTTGCATAGTTCCAACCACCAGATCGAAATCAGTGAATAAATAGAAGCCACTTCCAAAATAGGAACCAGAGGTTTTTAACTATGATCCTCATAGAAATAGCATTGGAATCAGAGTAGCATACTAGAATTACTCTGCATCACAAGTACACAGAGATAAAACTTGAGAACTTAGAGCAATGACACAATGAAAACTATGAACATTATTCAGATTGGTCCACACAAACCCAAGAACAACAAGCTGATATAGAATTCTCCTCTGTATGCTGTGAATGTTTTATTACCATTGGTTAATAAAGAAGCTGCTTCAGTCTATGATAGGGTAGACTAAAGCCAAGCAGGAAATCCGAACAGAGATATATACAGAAAGAGTAGGCAGCATCAAGGACAGGCAATGTAGCTACGGAAGGAAGAAGACGCCGGAACACTGGAACCTTATCGGTAAGCTGAAACCTCATCGTGACACACAGATTAATAGAAATGGGTTAATTTAAGATGTAAGAGTTAGCCAGGGATATNCTCTGTATGCTGTGAATGTTTTATTACCATTGGTTAATAAAGAAGCTGCTTCAGTCTATGATAGGGTAGACTAAAGCCAAGCAGGAAATCCGAACAGAGATATATACAGAAAGAGTAGGCAGCATCAAGGACAGGCAATGTAGCTACGGAAGGAAGAAGACGCCGGAACACTGGAACCTTATCGGTAAGCTGAAACCTCATCGTGACACACAGATTAATAGAAATGGGTTAATTTAAGATGTAAGAGTTAGCCAGGGATATGCCTAAGATATTGGCTAAGCAATGTTGTAATTAATATAGTGTCTGTGTGATTATACGGGTCTGGGTGGCCAGGAAACAACCAAGCAGTTTTCACTTAAAACAGTTTTGTTTGAGCAAATTCCTTTTAGTAAAAATTTTTGTGTGTGATACTTGATGTTTTTAATGAGTCATTCCTATCATAGGTAAATGTCTGACTTCTCGAAAAAGCATGCATCCTAGAAGAGAGATAACACTCGTAATAGTAACTTAGATTATGTACTGATTATTCATTATCTGAAAAATATAAGACTGAGTCACCTGGGAAGAGTGAATCCCAATAAAAGAATTGCTTCCATCTGACTGGCCTGTGAACAATTCTATGGGGACATTTTCTTCATTGCTAATCTATATAAGAGGGACCAGACTATTGTTTCTGGCACCAGCCCTAGGCAGGTTGGGATGAACAGTATAAGAATGGTAACTGGATGTAAGTGTGGAAGCAAGCCAAAAAAACGGTGTTTCTTCATTGATGTTCTACGCTTGTCTTTTCTTGATTATGGACGGTAGCCTGTAAACTGAAATGAACCTTTTCTTCTTCAAGTTGTTTTTGTTCAGTCTTTTATCAGAGAAACAGAAAGTCACACTAAACAAATTATATAATACAGTCACACTGCTCTTTGAATGCGAACCTACCCATTAACAAGAAACTAAGTTTTTCAGGCTTAATTTCGCTCATAACATATCCGACTTTAAGTGCTCCTCAACCCTTTTCCAGATTGTTATAGAAGTCATCATGCCATAACTTGTGCTGTTTAATCTCATGTATTTTCTCTTTATTTGGCAGCTACTAACTTTATTTTTTTCATTACCAGACCTTTCACAGTTATTGCCAAAAAGCGTATCCATTTGACTGCTCCATAGTAATTTTGTTCCCTCTGTCGTTATTAGAGTTTGATCTCATTCTTGTTCCTGTGGAGTCTGCACTGTTAATCTCTATCTTTTCAGTGGTCTATTAACCTACAGATGACATTTTTCTATCAACACCATCTAGATTTCACCATCTACTCATTTGGGCTCCCAAATGTCATCTTCTCTTGCTCATTTAAAAAAATCCCATGTTCTTCAATGATTTATTCTGAAAGTGTTAATTAGGAGACATTTCTATCATTGACTCTCATATATTTCAAAAGCAAAGTCTCAAATCAGAAATTCTTGACACAAACAGACACAAAAGACCTAGTGTTAACTAGAAAAGGGACATTAAAAATAAATGTAACATAGAGAATATTAACACATTTTTATTACAGTAAAATGGTAGAAAATATTGTCTATATAAAAAGACACCAACAGACCCTCTTATCTAAATCATTGATTATCTATTAAGCTTTAGAGGTAAAGGAAACTATTTTTATGCACTTTGGTTTTGGGGTGCATTCATTTTGTTATCAATGGGAAACAACTAGTGCTTGTTTTTCTATTATATGAACAAAAAATCTGTTTTATTGAAAGAAAGGAAGTGAGGAACTTTCAGATTTGTTGTTGTTATGATTATACACACTTAGCTGAACATAAGGTGAGAGGAATGGGTAATTGCTTTGGAATATAATTTAGTGTCTAAATAACAGAATTTGTTGATTTCTTGGAGGTGGTGTTTAAAAGAAAAGCATCAAAGATGACTTTAGGAGTTTTGGTCTGAGCCACTGGGTATATGACTTGCAAATGTCCTTTTGTGTAGTCTCAGCATATGTCTATATAGGCATGGCTGATGATTATCAAAAAGATGATGTCAGCAATATATAGACTGGACTTTAGAAGAGGGTTTAGTGGTAGGGAATGTTGCTTGTTTCAATTTGCATGTGAATCTTACTAGCAGCATGGGCATGATGACCATAACAATTATTAGTAATAATGGCAATAATAATAATAGCCATGATAATTAGTAATAGTTCTACTATTTTTCACACTATGCAAGCTACTTTTCCCCCATGTCTATGCAGCTACCCATATTCCCCTACAGGAACATGGTAGAGAGTCCCTGATACTGTGTTTATAATCTATTTCCTAGGGTGTGACAAAGCCACATCTCCCATCTTGCATTCCACAGGAGATATTAATACCACAGGATTCCCAAGACAGTTGGTACTCATTGGCTGCGTGTGGCTTCAGGGATCCCTACAGCTTCTCTGAGACATCTTCACATCATGAAATAGCACTTCCACCCACCTTCCCTCTCTCTTTTTGTGAGTCTAACCACCTTCATACTCTGACATCTGTCCACTCCTGAGCTTTCTGGGATCCCTTCCTATTATATCTCACAAGGGCATTTACTAGAATTTAATCCTTAAACATCTAATCCCATCTCGACGTCTGCTTCAGGCATCCAAACTAAACATAGCAGAAGTGCATAATCAGATGTAATCCCGTTGAAGGCAATTAAAAGATCTTTCTGTATTAGATTGCTTATTGCTTGTGCATTATTGGATTTAAAGAGATTAAGTTATTGCTATCATCTTCAGCTTTTGCTTAACAAGCCTTTATTCTTTGTCTGATGTCTTGAGAAACAAGTACTATGACCAAGTCTAAACTTAAGCTTCTGGCTTGGTAACAGCACATGGCTTCACCATTAGGAAGTGTGTTGCTGGTTCTGAGCATGAGGCAACTTTGTCAGGGCATAGTAAACACAGTCCAGAAAAACAGTTGGCATGATGGATCTTGATATCAGTTAGGTAAAAACTAGACATACCACTCACCATCCTGTCATGCACACTGTAGCCCCAACAACAAATGATTATACAGCTTCAAATAGCAATAAGAAACACTGAGAGTAAGAAACCTTGGATTGTGCCACGTAAATCTCATAGATTTAGAAAAGGAGGTAAAGTTCAAGATTTAAATGAATGAGAGGACAGTCCAGACATACATGAAAGTACACATGCACACATATACCTACTTGCATGCACATGTTTGTGTACTTAAGCATATGTATAGATGTGTATTATGTGTGTAAATACTTAGGTATACCCCAGGAATCCATGTTCAACATTGTTTTAAGATTTATTTTTATTAGTGTGTATGTGTCTACTTGTCATTTCCATATGGGTGTTCATGAAGGTTCCCATGTCCTGAAGCTGGAGTTACATGCAGTTGTGAGCCTTCTGACATGTGTGCTATGACATACCTCAGGTAATAAGAATAACTCTTATTCTTAAACACTGAATCATCCCTCCAGCCCCTAGTACTTTTATTTTTGAAATCACTTCAGGTTGAGAAAATTGAAGCCTGAGTCTAGAAAATGTATAAAGTTATAATCTAGAAGTAAAACCTAGAACTGGTGCTGTGTTCTGTAAATTTACTCTGGATAGAATATTTATGAGGAAATTAAATGACTTAGTTAGTTTAAGACAGTATATACAAGTAAGCAGTAGTTAACCACTCACTATCAATTACTGTGTTATTTCTCTCTAACACTATTTTTCCCTTCATACTTAGTTACAGTTTCATTAAAAAGCAGCAGTAGATAAGAAGCAAATCAACAAATCCAAGCACCTGTCCTTGTTTTCATGTGGATGAGTTGCCTTCCTTGTCTCTATTGTATCTGAATATGATATTCTGTGGTTTACATAGTGCTTGAACTGTGTAGAAAACATAATCTTGCACACTAATTAAATATGTTTAGTTGTGACCTGAAAAAATATCTATATCACATGCAAACAGAGATTGACATTTTTTTCATTTCCCTTTTTAGTCATTGGTTAACAATGGCTGAATATACAATTGATATACTTTATAAACATATATTTTGTATTGTATTGACTACATGTATACAGTAGAGTTCTGTGCAAACATCATTTTGGGCTTAAAATAGTCTTACATCTTCTTTCCATGAATATTACCCTCACATCAGTTAACAATATCTTTACATTTCTTATTACAATGATTGCCCAGACTTTTGAAAGTAGAAAGTCATTGAAAGAGAAATTTGGCAGTTTTTCACAAAGAACCTTAAGACATTCAGAACTGAGGGTTTTACACACACACACACACACACACACACACACACACACA
>LOJH01011394.1:13051-26517 GCA_001685095.1 Ellobius talpinus
TCTCTCTCTCTCTCTCTCTCTGTGTGTGTGTGTGTGTGTGTGTGTGTTGGGGGGGCGTCAATGCTAGCTGTGCTGGGCCCAACTGGACTCCTGTGGTGGCTGAAATGACATTGTGTTCAGCCTTCTAACCCTGCCTTTCTCCTGAATAAGTCACAAACAAATTTACGCTTCTTCCTAAACCAGTAGTCTTTGAGATACTATTTAGAATTTCTTGAATTCTATTCTTGAATATTCTATTCTTGAATACTATTTAGAATTTCAATGCTAGAGCCGTAGGAATCAGTTACCCCCCACAAGCATACAAACTAAGACCCAGAGAAAGAAATATTCCTCCCAAATCACCCTCGTGCCTTCCTTGACCTGGAATCTGGGACTTGCCCTGTGCAGGCACCACTCCCAGTGGAGGGAACTGAGCATTAAATAAATAAGGAGCTAAATATAGATGCTCTCTTCCCTTTTTCCATTTTAGGGGAGTCACAGCATTTACCTCATGGGAAAATCTATTTTGTTTAGGAACACACTTTATTATTTTTTTTCTTTTTGGTCATAAAAGGCACAGCCTTGGGTGTCACCTAAAATGGGGACATTCAGTTTTCTGTAAAACTACATCAAGTAGAAGCACACTCCCTCCGGGGCCAGAGAGGTTGCTGTGATTCACCTGACTGAAGAGAGTTGGCTGATGGATTTTCTCCAGTGATGGGCTCCGCTTGGCTCGCTGTGGCTGGAGGGAGACCATGCTAGGTCAGATGAATGAGAGCTGACTGTAGACCCCTATCAGGAAGAGAGCAGTGTGAAATCTCCCTGACAAGAATAAAGAGAGTCTTAAAAAATAACAGTTATGCCTCTTCATTCAGCTATCAGGCTTTTAAAACAATGGACCCTAAAGAATTACAATTTCCCAGTAGTCTTAATCTGGGAGAAGGAGAAGGCGGAAGCCTGGTGCCAGCCAGAGAACCAGTTTGACTCCTGGAAGGCATCTCACAGCCTGACTTGTCCAGCTGCTCTGCAGGAGAGGTGGGAGACCAAGCCAGTACCTGGACAGGCTCTGTTGAGTATGCATATCTCTTGCTCTCCATTTAAACCTACCTCACATCAGGACCCTAAAGGTAGACTTGGGAGCTCACTGGACCTTTGTTCCTCTGCCCAGTGCGCACAATGAATCTATCTCCTCCTGCTTTTCACCATTCCCTTCTGTGCCCTGCCTTCTTGAGCAAGGGTCCCAGGACCCCATCCTACAACTTTGCTGACATGTAGAACCATACCATGCAGGAGGCTGAAGACCTTTTCTGGGCAGAGTATCTGATGCTGTCCTTATATTTTTTCTCAGTGACCTTTTGAGGAAAGGTTAGTTTCACACCACTGCATCACATTAACTGTGCTGAGGGAGGAACGCACAGCCTCTGCAGAGAGGATGAGGACGACTTTCTTGGCATTTTCCTTCAAGATGTGCAGGTGGAAATAGCCAGAAAGGGGAAATTATACCCTAGGCTTCTGGCCAGCCGGGGGATGACACAGAGAATGTAGGGAACATGACCTGGCCTGGCAGCCTGGGAGCCAGGAGGGGCAGAGTGGCTATAAGGCAGGGTCTGGGGACACTGACCAGTCCAGGAGCATGAACGGAAAGTGGAGGAAATAGTATTCCACTCTAGGAAATGAGAGATTAGACGAGGGTCAGATCTGCCCAGAGTTGGATTCTGGGTTTAACTTCATTAAATGACACAGTCATCATATTAAGAGAGGCTCATTTATGTTCATCAAGGTTCTGATTGTATGGTATCCTATTTGAAAGTACCATGGAAAGAGCAAGCAGTCCTTTAGCTCCTTGCACTTCTGCCTCATGGGCACTCTCTTCTGAGCTCTGGACCATTGCCTGACACCAGAAGTGAGGTCAACGGGCTGGGAGAGGAGGTGCTTAGCTATCCTTAGCCGTTTGCAAAGAGCCACTTTCTTCTTTCCTCCTTCCTATTTGGAAGTTTGGAATGAGAGAAGAGTGAAGTATGTTCTCTTTGGAATTTTGAAGTGAAGAGCCCAGAAAATCCCTCAGCGTGGAAAACAGTAATAAGGACGAAATTCTCTTCTAATGATCAATGCTGCCACGAGGCAAAAGAAAGGAAGGAGTACTGTAAAGAAATGAAAGAGGGACATCAGAAAGGGTCCCAGCCCCTCACCGCAAGGTCTCCAGAGTTTGTGAGAAAACACCAATATGTATTTTTAAGCTGTGTACACCTTATTTCACTGTTTAAAAGGAAAATAGCAGGCCTAAGCCACAGGGGGCCCAGACGGAGAGAGGGGCCTTGGGGCGTACACACACTCAATACTGTGACCTTCTCCAGTGTAAACTACCAGGAGATGAATACTTTATGATTGCTGCTGGTGCTGAGATGGCTTCACAAATGAATGAATTAGGCTTGGCCCCAGCAAATACAAACTGCATAAGAGTGCGAGCCCAGCAGACGCCTGCATTGCTTCATAAGAAGGGAGCTGCTTCTCATTTGTAGCCGGTGCAGCCGATATTAATTTTTGTGCAGTAGGTTAACTCTAAAGAGAGAAAAAGATTCCTGCTCTTTAATGCTGGTGCTTTTGTCTGCCCCATGCTGCTTCCATTTGCCATAGTGGTCAGGCAACCCTGGCTTGTTCAGGTTGACCATGAGTCCAATTATTTCCCAGCTCTCCTTTGCACATAAGTCAATGAAACACCAGTGGAAATTACTAATTGGAACTTCTGGGATGCGTTCTTAGAAGGGGTACAGATTAGCTGGCTCCTGCTTATTTCTGCATGTTCACTCTCCTGCCTTCCAGGAACTAGAGAAGGAGAGTCAGAGGCTCCTTTGTAGCCCTGGGGAAAAGCTAACCCCTTATAGTCTTTGTGAATTTGTTTATTGAAGCCTAGAACTATTCTGAGACCATGGCGATTTTGTAGGTCAAGGTGTGCATGAAGAGAATATAAAGAAATATTGGATACTGCATCTTCTCTGTGGCCTTACCTGAGGGTGCATGGGTAGAGGTATGTAGACCCTCTGCCTGAGGCAGTCACATCTGGATGAGTGGCCACCCTGGTCTCTCCTGGAATCAACGTTGCAGCAACCCCACACAGCTAGAGTGTAGCGACATAAAATACAATGCCACATCAAAGCTTGGGCTAGAGTCCTTACTCAGCCTCTGAGGACAAAATGCCAGGCAGATACTCACACTCTTCTGAGTACATTCTCACATCTTGCTAGGTGTTTTCACGATCAGCATGGTAGACGGGATGCGATTCAGAAGACAGAAAGGCTATGTAACTGCCCAGACAAATTGCCATATCATGGATGTCTAGAAAGGAGACCAGGACAAGGCTTGAGGACAACCAACTGTGGAAGACATCACTGCATCTGCATGCTTTGCTCATTCTGGGGAAGTGTTTCTGGTGTCTGACCTTCACTCTGGAGAAATTGACTCCTGTTGAATTTGACAAGTCGGGCTTTACTTGAAAGAGTACAAAGGGAACTTTCACATTCCAGGAAGAACATTTTACACATGATTCAAAGGTCTCCCTTTCTTAACTTGATGTCTTATCCCCCACCTCATCCCCCATCAAGTTGTGTACGCTCAATGTGTTTTGCTTTTCATCGTTATAGCTTAGGTCTTCCTCAGTGGGCATGTTACAGGCAATTAATTCTTGCTTTCAGTAACAGAGTATTCCCATGGAGCACCAAAGAAAACATCAGCAACTGAGCAGTTAAGGGTAGAATTGGACAGCAAAGCTAGTAAAGGAAGCTAAAACCCTTTGGAGCTTCTGGACCTGTTGGCATGCTCTGTGCCTGCAAACTCAATCCTAGTGATGGCAGGAAGGCAAATATACTAACAAATCTTTCTCCAAATGTGGCAGCAAGGTGACTTTTTTCAAAGGAAGCACGTTGGAGATAAAAATCAAGCGACCTTTTAATATCCTGCCCCCAGCTGAGTTATTATGACTTGCTTTGTACCAAACAGCACCAGAAACTGCATCCCTTGGCAGCCTCCCTAATGTTGCTCCAAGACATCTCATTTGTGGATCTGATGGGGACCCTCTAGAAAGGGCAGCTGCCATCTGAACAGCCCTATTCTGCAAGACCTCCCCTCACGCACAACACGCACAAAAGCAATTGGAATTGATTTTCAGGTTATTGGCAGCCACCAGAGACTGTGGTCCCTCCAGCAGCTTTTCTCAAAGATGACATTACTTATCAGAGCTGGTCAGCATCAGCAATTGCTCAGATAAATAATTTATATGGGGAACTAATAAAACAATGGAGTATTTGGGGGATGATAATAAGCCAGTGAGACCAAGGCCTCCTGGGAAACAGGACAAAGGCTTGCAAACTCCAGGTGAGGTGGGTTGTTTACCCGGCTTTTGTTCCCCCAAGGCCTTCCTGCCTGTACCTTGTATAAGCTTTCTATAAATCCTCCTGTATCCTAATAGCCAGCTCTTTCACACCTCCAAATATGATCTCTGTCTCCTTCAAATCTGTGAAGTAATTTATGTGCTATGATAATAATTTCTCTACTGCCTTATAGACATGTGAAATTCATCAGTGTTTGTTTACTTTTGGCATTTTGTAATGTGATGGTCTCTTTCAAGATGGCCTTGAACTCATGATCCTCTTGAATCTGCCTCCTGAGTGTCGGATTACAGAAACTATTCCTCCGTACTTGCCTTTATTTATTTTTGATGATCCTAGGCCCTTTAAAAATATTTCCTCTGTTTTTGAAATCTGTCTTCTCCCCCTCTCCCTTCTCCTTTCTTTCCCTTTTCCCTTTCCCATCTCCTCCCCTCTTTTCTCCACTTAGAGATAGCATCTCACTATATGTAGGCCATACTAGTCTGGTACTTAGTACGTACTTAGGTCAGGCTGGTCTTTAACTTACTACTCTCTTGCTTCATCTTTCCAATTGCCCAGATCATGGGTATATGCTACTATATTAGTTTAGATTATAAGATAAATTGAAGCTGGGGCATATTGAACTCTGAGTTCTAGGTACATGTGTTGTGCTGAAACTTCCTGGGACAATACTCTAAAAGAATTCTTCTAACATGTGAGTATAACAGGGCATTGGGGAAATAGATGCATTGTATTCTCAAAGCAAGTTCAAAGGCAAGAATTACTCATATTAAGAAATATGAATAGTTTATCTAGGTCCAAAAATGACAGTAAAAACCAGAGTAAACAGAAGGAAATTAGTCAAGAACTGGGGAGACTGAATAGCATTTAATTGTTGTAGAAATTGACCTTTCTATGAGGATTTTTGTTACAACTTGCCTTGGGTCCGTAGGGTGGCATTAGAGGGACTGGGCTCTCGAGGCAGGAGGGCAGTGACGGTATAGAACACAGCTGGTCTTAGCACACAGCGGGCCTGGCTTCTCTGTTTGATAACTCTCTTGGCAGCCTGTCTGAATCCTAGCCTCTTACCCAGGAGTCTTCTTTGCCCACCAGGAACCTTTCACAGAATCTTAAATTCTCATAAACTTCGCTCTGTGGAAAACTTCGCTGGTTCCCTCCTGGGAAAGGTTCCCATCTTCTTTGCCTCTCCAGGAAATCCCAAAGCTTTAGATGAAAGCGGGGTCTCTGATGCCCCAGGTCCTTGTCACCTCCACCACAACCCTTTAGACCTACACAAGACCTCTGTGGCCCTCAATATAGTGGGGACAATGTTTCCTTTTGGGTATTAGAAGCTCTGACAAATCCATCTATATTGGTATCTAGCATCAGACTAGCAACAGCATCCAAAATGCACAGTGAATTAATAGAAATATAGCATATTCCTGCATAGAATCTCAAATATGCAGGAAAAAAAATTACTGAGATAGTCTTTGTCAATGAAGGGAGCATAATATTAGAGAATTTTCTAGTTCTGCCCTCTTTTAAGAGACCATGAGGTCTGGGGTTATAGTTCACATGTATGAGGCCCTAGGTTCAATCCTCAGGGGTATAGGAAGAGAAAGGAGGAGGGGTGGAATAGAGCATGTGGTCACATGGTCTAAACGAACTTGAAGGAATCTTTCCTAACAGCAAATAGAAGCAACAAGCTCATGATTCTTTCTCTTCCTCCATCCCTCCTCCCTCATTATCCTCCCCTTCCTCCTTGCCTTCTTCCTCTTCTCCTCTACTGAGATCAATTCTTCAGTCATTTACAAGATTTAAAGGTATGCCAGTCATAAAACTGGCACCACAGGAAAAACAGTGGAGGCAGGGTAGGAATAACCATCTCAGTGCTATAAGATGGTTGGTGTTTTCTAAACAGCCAGGAAATCTTTCTAGAAAAGAAATATAGCTTCAATGAGTGGGAAGATGTTTTCACCAAGTATGACCTGACTTAGGTTTGGGGCTCCTTTTCCAGAGGAATGAGAGTCTCACTCTCTGGTTTGTTTGAGTCCCCAAAGTCTGAGCTCTAGGTCACAGGCATTCTTTGAAGTTCCTTTGAAATTGTCAGAGGAATCTTTCATATTTCAATATGTTGGGCTTTGTTGGTCCACCATGCATTATTCAGTGGCCTTCATACACTAGGCATTCCCTCATACAGAATATGTCATGAGGAGCAGATAGAGTTCTCTACCATTGCTGAACCCACAATCTGGCTAGTGAGAAAATCTTGAGTAGTTAATAAAGCCTGACTCTCACCTGTTTGAAGAGCAATGAAACTGGAAGGTGAAATAAGAGTTGCAGTAGGCACCTGGGAAGGGACCTGGAGCAGGTTTGGCACTGTGTCTGACTTGGAAGCTGGCTTTTAGACTGAAGGAGAGAGGCTAGGAGTGTGTAGCTGCACCAAGACTAGAAGGTGCATGGGGTTTATAAGCAACACTATGCTGCCCTCCCTCTCCTGCCCATTGGCAGACGCAAGTATGTATAGGTGGGTGGGGACTGCTGACTTCTGGTGCAGCAAGGAGATTTAATGGTAGAGCAAAGGAGGCTTTAGAGAATGTATTATCATCCATAATGGTTTGGGGTTTCAAAGCATTTTAGGGGCCCTGGGGAGCCTTGAACAGCAAGAATTCCTCCATAGTCTTGGCACACGATGTCAGGAAAAGAGCTAGAGGAAGATGGTGGAAGCAAAGGCCAGTCCATACAGTGTGACAAGGGGTTTCCAATGTTCAGACACACATTTCACTCACTGAACACAGGTATGCTCTCCTTCTGAGTGTGATTCTATGAAAGCAGCGAGATCAACGTCTACAGAAGACTTCTAGCAGACCTAGAGAGGGGCAGTCAAATTCAAGGGTATGACTTGAGGGCCCCTACAAATTCCCAAGGGTTACCTAATATATAAGTTTTCAACAAAATCAAAACAACTGCGTTTTCACAAAAAATTAATTCATTTCCAAATATTTCCTTCCATTGACAAATGTACTTCGAGGACTGAACAATCCCTTTGTGGGATATGAGCCATGTGTTACAATATCAGCCCAGGTCTGCAAGTGGAACAGACAAAGGGACAGGACTTGCCTTTGCTGCTGTGGTCTCTCCTGCCCCAGAGTACTGGGACCAGAATCTCCAATATGTATGGGTGCCTAAACACCCCTCCTCTAAGCTCCCTCAGTTGGGCCCTGCCTACCCAGTCACACTTCCATTGTCTGAATTCCTATATCAGTTTAATAAAAGAGAGTCCATAGAACTACTCCCCCTTTCTGAGGAAAGCCATTCCAGTATTTGATTTCTTTCCAACTTAATCATACACACCAATACCCCCAGACTTTCTGTGAGTCAGGCTGAGCTTTCTAGTGGGTTCCAGCTTTTTCTTAAAAGCAGCTATGAAGAAGCAGTTATTCCTCCCCCAGTCTGGCGTCTCAGAGTGGTTTTACCAAACATGCAGTTAATTAACCCTAATTAATTGGAATTTCAAATGCTTTCCAAGTCTGTGGCAGTGTGAAGCTGTCCTCTCTCGCCAGTACAAAGATTCAGTGGGAAGTCTGTATTACCATTAAGAACATAACATTCTTAAAGCAAGCTCTCATAAAGGGTATGAAATTGTTCAAAGGGAAAATCAGGAGAGATTGTCTCTATCAAGTGGTACAAAGCTATTTAGATAATGTTACTTTGTCAAGGCAGCTTTGTGCTAAGTTATCCTTTGTAATATTTCTTTTTTAGCTTTGAGCATCTTTTTTTTTAAAACACTACCCTACCCCCAATTCTTGTAAAAAAATCAATATTCTCTGGAAGAACAGAGATGAGAGCCTTTGGAAGACTCCACCTCCTGTTTGCTGTAAAAACATTAATAAGTGTCACTAGCAAAGTTGGGTACTAGGGGAAGGAAACATGATGACCTCATGAATATATTTTCTAAAGAGCTTAAAATGTCCATCTTGTATATTATTCATCCCTTAAAGAGTCTAAGAGCTATTGATCCCTTCGACTCCTGCAAAAAGCAATTTAAATGCACCAAAGGCTCTGAGTGTGGATGGACAGAGCAGAGGCAGTTCAGAATGGCTTTGGAATGACCATTTCTCCATGTGCAGAGCCAGGCTGCAGGAAGGGTGCCCCTTGGTAGGGTAAATGTTATCACTAGATCAATTATAGCAAAATAATGGGGAATTAGTGCTGCCTTTGCCTAAAGTGGTAGCATTTTATAGACCTGCTAAGATTAATTTTTTAAAAAATTAATCGACTAACATTGCAGGGCTATTTCCTGGTTCCTAAAGGGACAGACATCAGACATCGTTAGCACCGTCCTCTCTGACATGCACTCCATGTGTGTCAGATTTGCACAAAGCACAGAGTACCATGAATAAGAAGCAGCAGTCAGCGATCTGGGTTTTGCAGAAGGCTAAACGATACATCCTTCATTGTTCTGCTGTTGTTCTGTCATTATTTATCATAATGGGTTGCATACAAGGGTACAAGGGACTTTGAACATACCCTGGCATGCACCAGTACCATCCTTTACCCCTTATCTCCCATTAGTCCACTCTGCTGCTCTAGACAACATAGACTGTGCTGTTATAGGTGCAGAAGACCTTCTCTAGAGTGTGCTGGGCGACCTGTTTCACCTGCTTGGTATTTCCCTTGACTTCAGGCCAACAGGAGGAAGGAAGACGAGTGCTTCCCAACAAGAGTAGCGCACATCTTCCAAGTGAGGCAGCCGCTCAGCCCACAGTCCTTAGGGCAGGATACTTTAGCCCTTCAGGAACTCTAAGGGGCTTTGAAGCAATTGGTTCTGGATTTGTTGCTGCTATCTGAGAACCAACAAAGACCTTTTATTAGATCTTGGCTATCCCTGTTCCTTTGTTTCTAATGACACATCTAATCAGCGACACACATGGAGGCCTGAATTCCCGAGTGCCCAATGATGTGAAGAGGAGTCAGACATATTTCTTACCACAGTACGGGTAACACACAGCAAAGATTATAAAACCAGAACTAAGGAGATCAGCTGTGAACTTGCTGAGTGAACTCGGCTAAGACAGTGGCTTCTCTGTGGTTTGGGTCAGGCTTCTTTCTTCCTAAGGTTTTATGTGTTGGGAAGTTGTCTCTCAGCAAGGCAGTGCTAGCAAAATGGTGATAGCTTTAAGAAGTAGGACCTAGTGGGAAGCCTTTAGGTCATTGTGAAGGCTGTCCTTGGGATAAAAACTTCTTTAATTTTTTGCTTTTTTCCATGTTCTGAAGTCATGCTAAGTTAATTCTGGCATGGTTCCTGAGCCTTCAAAACTGAGACCTAAAGCAGGTAAATTCCAAGACTTGAGAATTTTTTTATAATATCAGAAAAGACTAATTTAAATATCAAGGAATTACACATTTTTGTGCCTGTAAAATGAATATTCTAATAAAATGGTAGGAGCCAAGAACAGGAAACTCTCTTAAATAGATAGGCTAGTCACAAGCTCATATTCTGAAATATCACTGAGAAGATTTTCCCACTAGACCTGTGTGGCTTCTTTGTGTTCACAATGCATCCTTGATCTTGGTTTAGATTCTTATTCTAAATTTCTCCCTAAGCCCTGTTACTGCTCCTCCTCCTCCTCCAACTCCAGTCTGAGTGTGAAAGCTCTCAAGTGCAGATAATCTCTTCACCAGCTTTTCAGTTTACACTTTACTGAGCAGGTGTGATACCTGTTTCTGCAAACATGAACAGAAGAGAGCCTATGACCATTTTATTTTACCCCCAAGACATACATTTGTTATAAATATTTTTTTAAAAAGATCCTGCGCTAGTAGCCAAATGGTTTTGCTCTGTGTCCTCTGTGGAGTCAGGCTCTGTCAAATGGTAGATTCTTCCTCACTGACCTTGCTAGGCTGCCCTCTTTATTTGCTACAGCTTTGATAGATTCCAAATAGCAGCTGCATGCTCCCACAGGTAATAACGTCAGGCTGGGCAAAGGTCATGCAGTTTACAAAAGTTCAATGCAGGCAAAAGAGAATGCTTCCCTTCCGGATAAAGGCTTCTGTTTTCTGATTTTGTGTTTAGTATGCTCACAGACTTCCCCAGCCTGTGGAAGTTTTATTCCACAGTTGATCAAGTGATGCAGCAAACTCTAACTACAATCCACTGGCCTTGCTTAGAGCCCAGCAAAAAACAAACAAATAAAAACCTAGCACAGGTGTTACTCTGTCAAGTGTTCTAAGGCCATTGTCCTCCAAAGGGCTGGGACCTTCATCAGTTCTTCCAATTACCTATGATTCGCTAATTCATGAGATCATTTTTGAACACAGATTGTTCTTTTCTAGGTCACATGAGTCCTTCAGGGTAACCAACACTAAGCTATGTTTCTAAGATGGCAGTCTGATCGTGTTCTCTCACTGTCAAAGATGTAAATGGCTCTCTCACTTATGTATTCCCAAGTCTTCCTTCCAGGACTCTATTTCTGGACAGGCACAACCTCTTGAATCTATCTTGTTCTTGAGTCCCTTTATAGTCAACTGTTTTGGTCACCTTGTTTGTTTCCTCAAGCTCTTCTCTGTCTAAAATGTTCTTTTGTTCATTTTCTGATGACATAACCACAGTGATTCTTCCATGTCTGGATCAAATGTCACCTCAGTGTGAAGTCCAGTGACCCCACTCTCTTACTACCTCATGCCTACTTTTCTGTAACTCTCATTCTCTTCTGTGAAATTTCCTGTCACAGACAGAGACATCTCATAGCTGCCTGGGTACCCTAAGAGGTAAACTAAATGCTTGACATATAGCAAGTTCCAGTAATTCTTTAGGAAAGGAAGAATGAGGCTCGAAATTGGCAAACTTTGACTCTTGCTAGCTTCAGTTTTCCATTTTAAGGCTGTGCATTAGCTCTTGCTTCACCTGTGTATCCTCAGTTGGCAGGAACCTTATATGATTCACTATCGATATTACTCCGCAGTCTTAAAAAGGGTTCTAAGCACTTCCCCTCCTAATTCTTTCTTTGCCTATGGTTCTAATCTTTTTAATTTGTTTTCATAGATTGCATCCTGTTGATAATTTTAGTTGTTTTCTCTAGAGCTTTGGAGCGTTACTTCATCATTTTATAAAATAGGGAGGTGGGTTAGGCAGCCTGAACTGAATGCAGGAATCCTAATGGAAGATTTATGGTTGGTCTAAGGACACAACATTGCTACTAGCTTATTACAATGCCTTCTTGTCCCTAAAGGCCATAAGCTTTCTTTGGGAAGTGGTATTGGTGTAGCCCAAATCCCCTTTCTACATTCTAATGATTTCTCAGGGCCCATGGCCCTTTGAAAATAGATGTTTTCCCTGAAGTCACTGCCTTTTATTCTCAATTGTGTGGAAACATATCACCATCTTCCAACCTCCGCATGGTTTCTTCTTATGCTTTTCAGAAGGAGGAGTCTTTTTGATGTGTAGAAATTTCTGATTATCTGTAGACGTGGGGCTCTAACTAGATATTTTCTCTTCTACTTAATTGGCTAAAATCTTAAATGAAAGCGATCAAGATACTAAAATCTTGGTGATCCTACTATTAACATTTTTTATCACAAAATTCCCATTTATTTCAATTCTTTTGCTCTTGGATCTATGCCAGTTCCCTGGCTTTGAAGAAAAAGAAAAGGATCTCTAATTCAGCAATATTTTAAAAAGAAAAAAGTATGACTTAGTGTATAATTTAGTTGAAGGCTTTTTGGAAGTAGAAATAATTGTAACTCTTAATCCTATTTTACTAAAGTTCTAATTTATTATTTCAGAAACACCACAAGAATCAAGTTGCTGAGCCAAGTTGGATAAAGGCTGGATTTAACTGCTGGTGGTACTAGAAATACATCAGTCACTAGGAAGGCCACGAAAAAAGAAGGAAGAGAAAGGGGAAGGAAGAGCAGGGAAGGCCTAGTATTTGTAGTTTAGAGACCTGTGAAGGGTGTGTGTGTGTGTGTGTGTGTGTGTGTGTGTGCTCATGTGTGCTTGCACATAGAGATGATGAAGGAGACAGGTACCCATGAGAGGAGACTGATAAACAAGCATCCCACAGACAGGAACTAAAATCCTGGTGGGAAAGAAGTTCCTTCAAAAATGATAACTTCGACGAGCTGGAACTTATGTTTTCAAAGGGTTTGAGTACACCATGTTTGTGTGGATCTGTAAGGTTGACTTCTGAAGATATAGATTTCTTAAGCATGGTTCTCCCTCTGGTGAAGCTGCAATTATATACTGAAGCACGATTAATAAAAACTCAAGGTCAGAAATTGAGGTTTAACTTGAAGATTCAAAAAGCAAAACAGCTTGTCACTGGCTCTTACCTTGACCTCAGTCTGAAATGGCAATCCTGTCTCCTGGAATCTCAGAATGAGACTGTGTTGAGAGCTGTTTCTTCCCATTTTGTAATCTTCTCTGGGGCTGGGATTAAAGGCGTACACCACAGTCATTAAAGACATGTACTGCCCAGTTTCTATAGCAACTAGCATGGCTACTGGGATTAAAGGTGTGTGTCATTATAGTTTCTGAGATTAAAGTTGTGTGTTATCATAATCTTGTCTGTAAAGCTGACAAGTGGGACTGTTTTAGTCTCAGATCTTCAAGCAGTCTTTATTTGTTAAAATACAATTGAAATGCCACTACATTTACCCTTTTTGTCTAGAATAAAAAAGAAGGCTATAAATAATATAAGAAAACTATATACAATAACTATATATAATATATACAGGCAATAAATACATCAACAATGTCTAGTTCATTTGCATTTGACAAATTCAGAGAACATACTCTATATCTATCCTATCTTGGTGAGTTCAAAGTCTTGTACCTAATTTACTTTTATCATAACTTGCTTTCTGTGTCTGGTCAACTACAACTATAGCCATCTAACCTTCAACTCCCTCAAAGTAATATTACTTCGAGACCCAAGAAGGAAGTAATATTAACTGAGTAAGCAGGAAGTGCAAGCAAGTGACTCCAAAAATGTGAGTAATGACAGAAACATCTGGCTGCATGAACAGTCACCCAAAGTTCAGCATCCATCTTTGGCCTAAATGACTAGGATATTTGACAGACTTTTCTGTGAAGCAGGATATTTTGTGTCCTGCTTGTCTAAT
>LOJH01011395.1:0-26516 GCA_001685095.1 Ellobius talpinus
TTGCCTGGCAATCTTGTCTACTTCCAATATCCAGGAGGATAACTATATGATTATTCCCATGAATTGGGATTGAAGGGCACAATTGTTTTTGCTCTAAACTAAACATCCTCCCCACCAAGATCCCAGTAGACCAAATTATTGAGAAAATTGCTCTGCTACTTCGTTTATGTGAAATTCATGTGGTGGCTTTTGTGAGCTATTTTCTCCACCATGTGAAGTTGGAGAAAGCTTATCTTCCTCTTGGCTGAAGTTCCCAATCTCTTTAGGAGTCCTTCAGTAGCCCTCACTGGGGAGATGCGAGCAGTGAGAGCTCGCTGCAGATACGCGCACAGTTCCATGAGCAGTCCTTACTACCTCCATTTGGATTTTATGTCTTCCATTGCAGGAAGCCTTTGCCCTCCTAAATGAGCCTGGGGCCCTTTGCTACAGTGGTTGGAGTGCTCTAATGCTAATGCTGTTTTGATAATGATTGAAGCATTAAAGAAAGTTGTTCTTTATCCTCAATCTTTGCATTGCCTCGTTTCCTAAATTTAATTTACTTAGATGTGCTTAGGAAAATGGGGCAGCACAATCGTTTTTTGTTTCTGCTTAATTAATTCTTTTTGAGAAACTCCACTGAAAGTACATTTTCCCTTTTCTTTTTCTCTTTCCTCTCCCTTACTTTATAATAATGAGGTTAAAGATAATAGTGAAGATTTAGTAAGTGCCTACTGTATGATGCTTACTTTTACATAATTATTTCATTTAATATTCCTAGCAACCCTATGGGGCCTGTAATCACTCATTTATAGATAGGGAAACTCTATGGTACCACAATGTCTCCCAAGCTGTCTGTCCTATGACCCGGGTCTCCTGGCGCTTTGTTCACTTGAGGCAAAACAAAACTAAGAAGTGATGGGACTTATGGTCCTCATGAAGGAAAATGAGAGGGCAACCTGAAATCCCATCTTTACGCCTCCTCATCTTCACGTTTAGAGCTCTGTTTCCATTTGTGGAACTTCATTGTGGCTTTCAGCCTTATCCTACCAGGAAACATTTGGGCATATGTCCAGGATTTTTCTCAACATTTAATGATTCAGGTCTTCCCCAAGGTGCCGGTGACGGAAGGAGAACAGACTCTTCAGAATGAATCGGCACTTTGCTTTTACTGGAAGTTGACGTTCCCACAAGTTGAACTGTTGATCAGAGAGAAAACTGTGGTTAAGGGGCAAACATCTCTGCATAAAGGCACCATGGAGCTTCTCCTTATGAAATTAGCTCATCTGGAACCTCCCAGAGTCCTTGCTTGGAGCTAATATTCTTATTCATGCAGTCTTTCTAAGCTTGTGTTTCTGACTTTCTAGCTAGAACTAGGTGAGCATTGGGGGAGTGCTGTGGGGAGGTGCATGTGCACAGTACGAGCAACAAGTAACAGTGGAGGCAGAGATGTGCACTCAGTAACTTACCTGACTGCAGTTAGGGACATTCATGGAGGGACATAGATCTACCTGCTTCAGTAGCCCCGACCATATAGCAGGTCCTATAGTTAGTGTTCATATTGATGATTGTGACTCAATATGGGAAGGTCAGATTTTGTTCATTCGTTTCTTTCTTTTCTTTTTTTTTCAATTTGGGTTTCTGAGACAGAGTTTCTCTCTGTAACAGCCCTGGCTGTCCTGGAACTCACTTTGTAGGCCAGGCTGACCTCAAACTCAAGAGATCCTCCTGCCTTTGCCTCCTGAGTGCTGGGATTAAAGGTATGCACCACCACCGCCCAGTTCTCATTCTCCTTTTCTTAATATTTACATCTTAAAAGACTTAAATTATTTTTTTACTTAAGAATACTGGAAGAATGCTGAAATCAGAGCAGTGAGGTGGCTCAGTTGCTATGAGTGCTTGTCACCAAGCCTCATGGCCTGAGTTCAATCCATAGGACACAATTGGCAGAAGGCAGGAACCAATTTCTGAAAATTGTTCTCTGACCTACACACATGCATGTGCACACACATAAATGCAGTAAAAAATGCTTGTTTTTAAAGAAGGAATCCTGTTTCAGAAAATCCAGTGTAATATGAGATCTGCATTTATAGTTTTATGGCTGAGGGGAGATTATTTGGACTAGATTATCCTTCATTGCCACATTTTAAAAATGGCGCTAAAATTTCTAGTCACAGACATAAGGTGTGTGTGTGAAAATGTCTTACAAGCAAGAAATCATTATATACATACCTTCTGAAGAGAGCTCCTTTCTGTCGACTCTTCTAGCCCAGGTAGTGCCCAAGAAAGATGAAGGATGTTGACCTATGTGACACTGGACTTCCTCATGTGCTTGAGCAACTTCTGTCACGATGGTAGAGATGCAGCTAGCTCCAGTGCAGCGGACCCTTTAAAAAGGGGATGTGCCTTATGAGCTCTTGCATGTATGAGGCTTTGCTCTTTGAAATTTCAGTACTGCCAGGAAAAATTGCTTTTTCAGATTCTCAAAATGTCTCTTCTGGATGGTGTGTGTGTGTGTGTATCTGTGTGTCTGTGTGTCTGTGTGTGTGTGTAAGAGAGAGACAGAGATAGAGACAGACAGAGACTTGACTACTATTAAGTGGACTAAAAATCTTTTATAAAGATTTTGTTCTTATGTTTGAGTGTATGTGTATGTGTTTTTGTGTTATTTTGGATGGTTTATTTTTCACATGAGCATGGTCACTAGTTCTGAACAGGTGTACTGTGTTTAAGAAGAGCGTGTTGGGGAGGTCAGAGGCCAACCCATCTCCCTTTTTCAGTTGCTCCACCTGACGTGTTTTTAAGTGGAATCAGTCTGTTTCAGCCTGGCGCTTGCCATTTCAAATGGACTGCCTGGCCATCTAGGCTGTGAGATCCATCTGCTTCTCTCCATACTAGTGCTGAGGTTAGAAACACTTTTACGTGGTGCTGGAGATCTGAACTCCGCTCCTCACGCTTGACAGAGGAAGCAAATGAAGGTATAAGTCTAGTAGTTAACTGTTACCAGGGTTGGAAGGTCTGCTCTCTTTTACCTGTTTACGATGCCTTTGAATGGGAGGAGGGCAGTGTTTCTTTGCTGTGTCTGTTGCCTTCTGCCTGTCTTTCTGTTTTCATCTACTATTGGCAGGCAGTTCCTGCCCTGTTTCCTGTCTGAGTCCCATCTCTCCTACTCCTCCTAACTAAAATTGACCTTGGTTAAAACACCCTTTCCCCCATAAACTCTGAGAGATTTCTCCAGTCATTTCTGTTTGAAGTAACTGTTTGGGGGGATGTCATTTAAGCAGATATTTATTTATTTATTTTTCTTTTTTACTTCACAGTTAATATGTGACAAAAATAATTGCTTGAATGTTGATAAACATGTTTTTGTGATTCAATCATTTGTTAATTTGGGTTTTTGTAATGTGGGGATTTAAAGTGAGGACTGAACAATTTTTCTCCATTTCACAATGTCCCCCCCGACTTTTCCCTGTTTAGGCTGTGCCCCACTGAGTCTGAAACTCTTAACTGCTGGCCACCCTGTCACAGCCCTTTCTTTGTTGAAAACAGTGTGCCTGAGAGAATAATTACATTGATGTCTAATCAGAACTCAATTCATTTGTTGGCACTAAATAGAATAACATTCAATTGAATAGGAGAATTTTAGGAACACAAACCCTGACCATGAGTGAGGTTATATATCCTCAAAAATGTCAATTATTAATCAGCCCACTTCTCTGTGCAGCAAAGCTCTACTAATCCCATTATAAAAGGGGAAATTTCTCATCAGAGCACAGAAGGTGCTGGCTTTAATTAGAGGACTTTTATGGCCGGGGCTCAAAGAAGTCTTTTGGTTACAAAGTTTTTTTTTTAATGTGATTCTTTTAATTATTAGGGCTATTCGACAAACAACTGGAACTGAGAGTTTAAAGTCATTCAGTTTGAGCCTCAGAACTTTTGGATTCCATTTGGTTTTTAAATTGCTGTGGCTTTAGCTGAGCCGGAGCTGGGGGAGTTGCAAACCTTTCCTATGGCCTCGTATTGATTTAGGAAAGTCAGTCATTAGGCTGAAAACTGTTTAATAAAAAGAGCTTAGAAAAATGACTCAGTGTGCACTCCAAGGCTATTCTAAGGGCACCAATGAGGTGAGAGGATTATGCAGATGAACTTTTACCCCATTCAGGGCCCTCCATTTAGCAGCACCCCTTGCCCGGTCACCACTGCCCACCTTTATCACTAGCATGCCTCACAAAACAAATCAAGGATACTTTTCCTGCCTTCTAGAAGCTTCCAGAAAGACTCTTACTCTGCCTAAAGGGTGTAGTGATGAAGGGATTGCTCCCCAGCCTTCCCCCACATCGGGCTTTGCTTACTTTCTTAAAACATATGTTGCTCTTCCTCCCTTTTCTGTCTCACTGCGTTGTAGTACTTGATATGGGAGTAATGAAGCATATATTTGAGAGATTTCAATTCTCCTGACAGTCGAATGGAGGTAAAACAATTTTCTTCTAAGCTGGAAGTGGTAATGTCAAAATTAAAAACACTTTTCCTGTGGACTGTGAGGTGCTTCCAGGACTCAGGTACTGCTCCTTTCTCCCTTGCCCACTTTATCTTCTCCCATCTTTCGCCACACCCATGCTCCCTCAGGGTTCAGTTGTCTCCTCCATCCTCAGGCATCCTTGCATTTCAGTTCCAGGCTCTGGGAGTTCCCAGCTAGAAGGCCAGCAAAGGTCCTGCTGAGTCCCCTCTTTTGCATCTCCTTTGCTCCCAGCTTCTGCAGTGCAGTGTGGTAATTGTGGACACAGCCTCTGGGCCAGGTCAGCTGGGCCCAGATTATTCTGCGTGTGGATAAGTAAACTGATGTGGTGGAGACAGTAGAGAGTTTCAGGGTCGCCAGGAACTTCCTTTATAAAACATGCGCTGAGCGAGTCCGTGAAAGACGGGAAACTTTCCTGCTCTAAACAGATTCATCTGCATTTATCTCCTTGAAGCCTCATATCAAGCCCTTGCAATTGGCAGCGTGTTAGTTTCATTTTGCTTCTGAGGAAGTGGAGGCTTAGAGAAATTACGGGTTCAAAGAGACATAGGGAAAACATGGCGATGAGGAATCTGACCCAGGAAGGGCCGCTCCAGAGGCGCTTGCTCTTAAGTGTGGTTTTAGTTAGCCTCCCTCTATTTTGTTTTAGCTAGCCTCCCTGTACTTTGCTTCATGGTTAAGGGCAGTCACTTCCGTTCTAATTTTTTTCCTTTCTCTGAGTTCGAGGCCAGCCTGGTCCATAGAGCAAGTTCCAGGACAGTCAGGGCTACACAGAGAAAGCCAGTCTTCAAAAACCAAAAACCAAAACCTTGTGGCTCTTCTGGAAGTGGGCGTGCCAAGGTGAGTTCCTATAGCTCATTAGCGTCATAGGAAATCTGCCTTCTTTGGGTTTAGGAAAAAAATGATTTCAACTAGTGGCTGGATCTTTTTGATTGGGGTTGGAGAAAATTGCCATTGTGAATCCCTTCTACAGATGTGGCTTTTAACCGAAGACGACAGCAAGTGAGGGAGTTAGGCAGATCAGTAGCATCTCTTTCTCAGTTAAACCCAAGTTGCCAGCCATCTCTTAGATGCTTTTCTTCCTGGACTTGCTGGCTAACCTCGTCATCCCTCACTGGTCCTTCTCTTTTGAGAGTGGGGCTAGGGCTAGTGTTCCAAGCATGTGCTTTTACTTTAGGTAGGCTGCAGTCTCAAAGTCCAGCTCTGCTGTAACTCTTTGCAACCAAGGGGAAATCTCTGCCCTGTGAACCATTAAAGAAAAAGGGTTGTGAGGTGAAAGCTGTTAGGAGCTCAGCCCTGTGCTAGCCATTGCCCCAGATCCTAGTGATTACTAACTCACTCCTTTTAGCTGGGTTTCAGTGAGCCTGACGATAGCTGTTGTTGTCTTACTCTGTCTTGTACGTTGACATTTATAAACACAAGTCTGTATGGAACACCCCGCTTTCATTACAGTGAATGGCATAGATCTGGCAATGCACATTTGTAATGCTTTTAAAGCTTTGATATAAGTAAAATGAGCATAGGATTATAGGTTGGCATTTTAGAGCATTTTATGTTCATCTAGTTTGCTTCTTGTAAGACTTTGTGAATCTCTCTCTTTCTGCCCCTTCCCCTGTGTGTGTGCATGTTCATGTATTTAAGACTGTGCATCTGCAATTTTCAAATGGTCCCCTGGTGGTCTGAAGGAGTCTCGCATAGCCTCTGGATCATTATAACCAGCAATGGGAATAAATTGTCTGACTTTCTGTTAGGTTGCATTAGGAGAAGAAAAATAGTATGATTATCATATTCCTCTTCTTCAGTGGAGGTTCTGGTCTTGAGAAAGTGGAGTGTAATCATTGGAGAGACCAAGGTCCACTCAAGCCGCTCCCCCTTCTAGGAAGTTGTAGACTTCCTTCATAGAACTTTTCAAGTTCATGGTGTATGTATGCTTATTGGATGAATTCACATTTTCTTTGGTAGGAAATGAGTTCTCTATGAGGAGGGCAAGCATCTACTCTCGGAAGCAGTGCACCTTTAGGTGAGGTAGGGATTGTGTAGACCCATATGTAAACACATGGGCACATGCAAAATTACACAGCATTAGGAGAACCAGATTTCTAATGCTTCCTCTTCCATGGAAACCAACACCATTCTAGCCAAACCACAGTGTTAGAAACAGTCATCAGCAGCATTTACTTCTAAGTTTTCAAGATAATCACACCTAACTACCTATGAGTCTGGACTGATGCTTTCCAAACAACATGAAATATCTTCGGCTCCTCTGAGCTCCTCTCTCTGCTTCTGGCCTCTCCACTCCCAGGCTTGCTGGTTAGATTTTCTTGTAGTATGACCTGTTCTCACTTCGCAGATTGCTGTGAACAAACTCCATGCCACAGGTTTGTGCCTTAAGTCTGATAATCTATGAGAATGTTTACATGTGCCAGGTCACCCAAATATTCTCTTGTGTGTCCTACCACAAAAGGGAAAGGAAACTAACCTTTCTTAAATGTCTTCTTGTGCATCAAGTAGACATATTTGCTTGTAGCTGAACCTTTTCAGCATCCCTTCACAAAGGCATGATTAGGCCTATGAAGAAAAGAAACCCAAGAGGGTGTGGTCACTTAGGCAAGGTAACTTCATGTTGAATTTTAAATTTCCTGTTATTTTCCTGTATTGCAATGTTCTCTCTCTCAACAAGGTTAGACCTTGCACATGACCTTACCTTTGCTTACATTGAGTTTTAGATTTCATGTTAGGTTAGAAAACAGTATGATGGAATGTACAGGCTTTACAGTTAAAGCCCTCATAAATTCGTACGCTCTTGCATTACTCACTCATCACACAACTGATTTTTGCAAAGTATAATGATTAGAACCTCGTAGAACTGTGAAAATGAAGCATACATGATGTCAAGGGCAGCTACTGTTTTGCTTGCTATATACTAGGACCTCAATGGAAACCACTGATGAAGAAAAGTGGTCTCATTCTGTATCACAACTGTTCACATTACAATATATAGTACTTCCTTGATCAATTCTGTTAAATGGGAGTTTTACTTAGGTGTAAGAATTGACCAGATCTAGAGAGAGTATATGTTGACTCAAGAATAAAACAGATGCATCAGGTAAATGAATAGTGAACAAAATTGTAGTGAGTAATAATTGATTTGTCAAATTATCTTGAAATAAAATGTCACTGTTCATAAAGAAATCAACAGTAATTTCAGTTGAAAGTATTCTTGTTTACCTCTTATGACAGATTTCCAGAAACCAGTGGATTATTCAATGTTCCTCATGACAGTGATGCCTTGAAAGTATTAAAGTTTATTCAATTACTTGATTTTTTAAAAAAGTTTATTACACTGTCTTATATGAGGCCATTTCCATGCACAAATGTCATGTGTTTGAGCATATTTCCTCCAGACTATTCTATATATACTCCATTTTCATGCTCATTCAATTAGTCAGTTCCCTTTGTTTTCTTATGCACTTTTGCTTTTACTTTTATGGCATTGTCTCTATATGTATGATTTTTATATGTCTGTATAAAATCTATGACCCAAACATGAAAGAAAACACAAAGTATTTTTTTTTCTGAGACCAACTTAATTTGGCTAATATGATTTGTATCATCTTGGGGTATTTACCCAGAAGATGCCAAGTCAACATATCACAAGAGAGCCTTTTTAAAAAAAACTAATTTCTGTTGGGCAGTAATGGTGTACACCTTTAATTACAGCACTTGGGAGGCAGAGTTAGGTGGAGCTCTGTGAGTTCAAGGCCACCCTAGTCTACAAGCGAGCTCTAGAACAG
Source organism: Ellobius talpinus (assembly GCA_001685095.1). Lineage (NCBI taxonomy): Eukaryota > Metazoa > Chordata > Mammalia > Rodentia > Cricetidae > Ellobius > Ellobius talpinus. The sequence goes on from LOJH01011395.1 coordinate 8,287, forward strand.
CCAGAGCTGTTACACAGAAAAACCCTGTCTTGAACTCCCCAAAATCTTTCTATTACAGAAATAGGTACTTTATGTTTTATTATATAAATAAAAGCCCACAAAGAAACAAAAAACTGGAAAATAAAAGGACCCAGATTCTATCTGTTGGAGATTAACCACTAGTAATGTTTTGGCATCTTATAAACCATTAGTCTGTATTACAGGGCTGCATTTTATATTATATATATACATACACACACACATATATGCACACATGTTTATTTATATAGCATATTAATATAAATTATATATAATAGTAATTAATACAAGTAACATAGATATATATTAATATAGGCTATACATTTCCAAATGGATTATATTGCTTTTTAGGTAATATATTCATAGTATCTTTTCATGTCAATAATGTATTTTATAGCACAAAACAAATATTGAGTTTGCATTCAGTTAACATGAATAAGATAAGTAATGCCCACCTACCATCTAACTAAACATTAATTCATGTATTTAATTATTTCTTCAGGATAAATTTCTGGAGCTAAAATTTTAGAACAGAGACATTATAGTTTTTTAAGTTTATTACATGTAGTATATAAAGTTGATTCATATTTTCACTTACACTAGCCCTGTCTAGGTGTCCGTTTTCCTAACCATATGTACTTGTCACTTTATAGTAACTCATTTAGGATGAAAAAATAGTGCCCTTTGGTCATTAGGGAAACTTGTGGGTCATTTGTCCTTTAACTGTGCATTTCTTATTGTTTCAACATTTAAAATTTCATGTTTATTGTTCTTATTACTTGCCATTTATTTTCCTATTGATTTTCACAAGCTATTTATATATGCAGGATATCAACCCATTTTATATATTATAAGTTTGTTTCACTGATTTGATAATTCAGTTTTTCATTCTTTGCAAATGTGTCAAATTCTCTCAGTTAAATGCAACAATGTCCTTGTTTTCTAATGTATTCTTTCCCTAACAAGTTAGCCTCAGCATGAATCAAATTCATACTCTTTTTCCTACCAGCTCTGGGTAAGTCATGTAACATTTTTTTTAAATATGAAGACTGAAGCCTTGGATCTGCCAACCTGCCTGAGCTTTTGAAGATTAAAAGAGGTAATGTACATGAAGATGTTTTGAAAACTTGAATTGAGCCTGATGTGTGGGGGTACCTGCTTGAAATCCAAGCACTTGGGATGCCAAGGAAGGAGGGTCACATTTTGGAGGCCAGCTTGGGGTACATAGTGAGTCGTGGGAAAGTCTGAGCTATATAAGAACCTATCTCAATAAAAAGTAATTGGAAAGATTATTGTAGTTATTTGTTTCCTGATTCTGTTTGTCAGTCTGAATGAGCCCATATTCACTCTACTGACAACAGTGTTTACCTACCTTTCCCCTGGATTGCAAATCTTTTTGGCCATTGTAGTAGGAAGTACCTTTGGTATGTAAATAAATACACCACAGCATGTGCCTCGGGATTTGGATTGGTGCTTTGTGGGTATTAAAATATCCTTTGCGATCAGTCTTTCAGTCTAGTGTAGACTCTAAGCATCCTTCCCACATCCCCAACTGGTACCATAGGCCCTGAAGCCACTCTTTGATGTTCTCTATGTCTTTATTTTTACATGTCTCTGCCCCTCAAATTGCCTATTCTTGTTTAACAGCACTAGGTGAGGGAAAAATCCCAAATCCTTCTGTCTACACTTCTATTCTTTGGGAACTGGGAAAACAGTACTCTTTCTAGCAACTAACATTTGAAAAAGATAGGCTGTCCTATCAGATATATCAGTGACTTTTCTTCGTTCTGTGGTAAAAACTCTGTCTGGGAAGAGTTGTTTATTTTAAGAGGACCACAGTTCTCCCTGTCTTAAATGGCAGATCTAAAAAAAAATCAGAGAGGCAGGGAAATAATTAAAGAACCTTGTGCATCAAATTAATTGTTAGTGGAGAAACCGAGTCTATTCTTTCCCGCCATGTCTACCAGATGCTTGAGATGAAGAACTTACATATAGCATGGCAAATGTAGCCATGAGGATTTTGGTTTTGATTCGAAGGGAAGATAGTGTATGTTGGAAGAAATTAGGCCTCTGAAGTTCATGGGCCTCTGGGAAGATGATGAGATTAGACATTTGAACCCATCTGGTCTCTGAATTGAAGGAGAAAGAAAGTAAAGTAAGCTTACTCACAGTCTTCCCTGTACTACACTTGAATAATCTCCCTAACAGTAATATTACCACTAGGTATTGTTTTTCCCATCCTATAGATGTGGAAACCGGGCCGAGCCCACATCATCAGTAAGTGACAGCATCAGGTGTGGAACTTCCAAGTCATTGACCTTTTCATTGAGCCCCTCAGATATAATAAGATATAATAAGAGCCCACAAGTCATCCAAATGATCTTACGGACTTTGAGAAATAGAAAGAAATAGAAGTTAGGAAACCGTACAGTAATAGTGAAGTAAACAAAATACCCCAGGAACAGCCCCAAACTTTTATTTGGCAGGAGGCTTCAAATTCCACTGACATGAAACAGTTCTCTGTAGGGACCTACTAGGGTGCGTTAATGGTACCCCGAGTATTCTATGGCAGCATGGGCAGCATTTCCTATTGCCTCATAAAGCATCCTGCACACACCCTTCCGAGCTAATTTTAGTACTTTTCAGCCTGACATCTAAAGGGGCTGCTACCCTGACAAATACAATCTGGCCAGATGTTAGTATTTTGCACTACATTTAATTTCTTCCTGCCAAAGATTTAGACTTCTTTTTTCCCCCTGATAAAGATCAGGGGAAATTGTCTGGTATTTACAAAATCCCATCCAGGCGTATCTGTTACAATGTTCACTTAGCAAAGTTTATTAGATTATTAGGACTTTAAACCCTTGGGCTTTTTCATTATTGAAATAAAAAAAAGAAAGAAAGAAAACCCAAACATCTTCAACAAATTTAAGTGGTATAATTAGACCCTGGACTTGTCTTACAGGCATTTTAGAATTATGAAAATGATTTAACTAGCGTTTGCTTCCTGAGAAACTTGCTGAGTTTGACAGGGATGAAAGGAAAGCTTTGGGCCTGTGCCTTAATGGGGAAAGTGATATGTGGAACTGAAAGGAATTTGCTCAAGTCCGACAGAGAAATGACTCCCATAAGTCCGACGGAGAAATGACTCCCATAAGTAGTGAGTCGTATCGCACAGGGTCTCCATTTCATGGCCTAGTTAAAACCCAGGCACCCCATTGGCAGAGGAGAACACGGCTCTGTCAGTCCCTTGCTCATGGAGTCTACTTTGACTCAACACTTCCCTAGCTCCTTTAAATGATCCATTTTGTTTTTTGCCTGCATAAAACTAGGCATATAAAAGGAGGCAGTAATAGAAAGGTTCCAGAAGACTAGGGTATTATCAGTTGTGATTTCTAGACATCACAGCTCTCCTCCAGGGATTTCAGTGTGCTTTGCATGCAATCACATTTTTGCAAGCATTGCCAATAGAAAGTTGGTGATGCTGTTGCTGTTTTCTTCACTGGATGAGTGTGGACATGGGAGGGTTTGAGACGGTGGTGTGACCTAGTCCACATACAGCGCCGATGGCTAAATTGGGAATTGAGCTAGCTAATAGAATGCAGTGGGAGAAGGAAGCTAGAAGAAAATCGGTGCAACTGCCCTTATTTGTTTTAGTATATGGGGTGGGGGAGTTGCTCATTCGGGCACTCCAGTTCTGGAAAGTGAACTTTGGAGAGAGGAGAGGGCTGTTTGGAGAAGTGGGATGGCAGTGCTCATTCTCTAGGCCAAACTGAGCAGTTTCTTTCATTGAGTATTTTCTTGGTTTGGGCACATTGTTAAAGCACAGTGCTCCTGAGATGATGTCAGAATATGCCTCACAATTAATCCTGCCCATATTTAGGCCTTTTCTTCTGATTTTTAAAGGTGGTCAGAGCTTTTTATATGAAGACTAGAGGAGTGCAAACATATACCTGTCCATTAAATATCTAGTTAATAAATGCTGAGGTAGCACAAGAGAACTCCAAACAGGAGAGTAAATATTTTGTAAAAATTAATGATGTAGAGTGAACTCTCATTAACTCAGGCTTCGTTCGTTTGAATATTGTGGTAATTTGACCTGGACTGAAGTTAACTTTCATCACATTTATGAAGAAAGCATCTGCTAAACGCATTAATGGTATATATAAGATTGCAGGAGGGCATGTTTAACTTGCTTGAAGGACTTGAGCAAACCCATTAATTGGGGCTGCTAATTGCAAAGTCTTGCTTATCAAAGCAAACCTTATAGAATTTCAGCTTTGAAACACTTTTATTAGCCTCGAGTTTGAGTTACTTTGGGTATGGAAAAATAATAAAAAGTAGGTAATGGATTCTGGGATAAACTGACTTGGTCTCGATTCATGTTATCTATTTAATCTTGCCAACCCTCAATTCCCTTATCTCTAAAATGGGGAGAGTAAAATGACTGTGTGGCTGTTGTGAGAAGTAAATGAGAGGATTCTTTGAAAACTTGACTTAGAAGGAGGTTGCCTAGTATATAGTAAGTGCTCAATTAATGTTAGCTGTTGCTTAGTCTCAGAAAATAATTGCAGATTGCACCCCACTAGTTAGGCTTTCTTTCATTTATCAACACAAATTACTGAAGAGCTACAGAAAATATCCCATTGGTAATCTTTTTCTTCCCACTCTCCCTTCCTGCAGCAGATGAAATACGGGACTTTGTACATGCTAGGGAAGTGCTGAGCTATACTGCACCAGTCTTAGTATCCTATTTGTTGAGCTGACTGTTCTTTATGTGACTGAGATACCACCTGTAGATAGTAACTGAATTATCCTACCCGACACAAAAAGGGATGATCATTGGGTCTAAAGGTCAATTTCCCAAGAGAGAAGTTCTAATTGAGCAGATTTATAATCTGAGCTGACTATGAGGTGATTGAAGTTATTATGGAACCTGGAAATACCAGAGGATATGTGTTTGATGGTTATATTATCTGTCTGTTAGCCTGCCAATAAGGATACTTTATTACAGAATATTATATAAATAACAGACTTCATTTTAGAAGCTTTCAAATTCTGAGAAATACAAAACAATGCGAAAATCACTCAGAAGTCTGGTCATGAGGCTTTGTGTTGGAACTCTTGCCATTCTCAAGTCCCTATGTTAGAGTCCCGGCAGAGAAGAAAGATGAAAAATAGAGTGCTACTATTCAGAGGTGACCTTGGTTATAGGGTTTTTGCATGAGAGAGGAAGAGAGATAGAGAGAATATCATACCATACCGTAGACATTAGAACCCTAGGGACAACTCAGAGTGCACATATCTCTTTCAGTTATTTTCAGGTGTATTGAGATAATATTAACTTGTAGCCACGGAGTGGACTTTACCTTGAAAATTGTGTATAACTTTATATAGGAGTGTCCTATTCAGATCTGTTTCTACCGAGGCCAGTAGAAATGCAGAACAGAGAATATGGCTTCAATTATCTTCGTAGAGCCATTATAATTCAGAAGGGCTGTGTGTGGGACTGTGTGTGTGCACACGCCCTTGTACGTGCTGGGTGGAGATTTCCCTTGTGTGGTCTAGTGACAAAAGCATTGCACTGGGACTAAGAAGATAGGGCTTATGCTCTGACTCCATCAGGACTCACTGCATGACCAATGCCATTTTTCTGTGCTTCAGTTTTCCCATATATAGAATGTGCTGTTAGAGTGGATAATTCCTACAGCACCTTGTAGCTCAAAGAGTCTGCATTTTAAAAAAAGAATCAAACATGCCTGTCTGACTGGAAGAACCTGAGGCTCTGTTGATATCTTCCTAGCATGAGGAGGAGTGTTGAATCTCAACAGTATCTTTGTTGCCAGATAGACCACAGGCTATAATTTTTAGCCTATCAGGTGTTTGACTGTTGAAAGTGCTGGATTCTCCATTAGGAGTAAATGCAGGCACTGCACATTGTCTATCGGTATTTACATTTTCCATTCATAACTGCCAGTGTCAAAGGCTCTGTCGACATCTCTGTGTCAATCAGGTTAGCTGTAATCAGTTTAGTGACGGCTAAGTCACAAATATATCAACTAGCCAATCACAATGCAGGAGTCCTCTAAAGCCAGACTGAATTATTTATTTTGTTATGATAAAAATGTCTGGGCTTTATTGGGTTTTCTTTGAAGAACTTGATTCAGCTTGAAGTCTAGAAGATAAAAGATCAGTGATTGTCTTTCAGATTTTTATTCCACCTTCCTTTAAGGCTTTTCATTTTTCACAAGCCAAGTTGTTAGCTCTTTTAAGTCAAGGTGAGAGAGCTGCGATTTTTTTTTATCCTAGGGGTTTAAGCCTGTGGGGGAAAACTTTTACCTTTGATTTTTTTGTCCTGTTTTTGTAAGGGGAATCTGTGAGCTTGAGCAAGCCACCTCACTTGCACGAGCCACATTTTCTTCATCTATAAAATGGAATGAATCCCAGGCTTGCTGAAATGTCAAGTTTTGAGGCTCAAAGAAGATCATGCTAAGGTGTCTTAGCACTAGATAATGATGATGATGTCATTTAGTTTTGGCAAATGTGAGGCTTTAATATTGTCATTCAGCCTAGCCGTCTTCCTTGGACCTTTTGCATGTTAGGCAGATCTGACTTGGAAAGTTAGACTTTCCTGAGAACTAGATGTTCTTGAAAGGTTCAGTTCCATTCGGTTGTGTAGATCAGCATTCACCTTTGCTTTCCATGACTCTTCCATATATTGCCACAGAGAAATTCCAAAGGCATAAAAATTGGTAAAGGGATTCGGTGAAGCTTAAAAGAAGTCCTATTCCATCTTCATTCTCCTCTTGCTCTTCCTCCTCTTCTTTTTCCTCTTCCTTTTCTTGCTGCTCCTCCTCCTTCTCTTGCTGCTCCTCCTCCTCCTCTTGCTGCTGCTGCTCCTCCTCCTACAAGTAACTCAATGAATCCAATTACTGCTTTCTGTATGCACATGGTTGTAGGGCCATCCACTGGAGCATAAGCAGCCTACCCGGGCCCGTGGGGGGTGGTTATGATCTGAATACATTGTATTCATGTATGAAAATACCAAAGAACAAAGCAATCATGTTCAACTGAAAAATAAACAATTTTCAAATAAAACACGGTGCTGCAAATCATTAGGTAAAAGATATATATATATATATATATATATATATATATATATATATATATATATGTAGCTCCAGAAACTCAGAAAAGGGAAGTAATTTATCTTGCTTCAAAGGTGCTCTGGCAGTTTTAGAGGTAGGATGGAGAGGGGGAGTGGGTGGCTGGCAGTGGGTGGTCAGGGAGAGAGGCTAAGAAAAAGGCATTTTAAATATAGCTATTCTACACAGTTCTTTCTGTGCCACCCCATGTCGCTACTTCCAACCCCCACCATACACTTGTTATTCTTTGCACAGACATCTTTAATATAGATGGTGAAATTGTAGTAGAAATGTGCCTTTGTACTCACCAGAAAGTTGGGTGGCCTTTCTAAGCATCACTTTTGTTTTCTTTTTTTTTCCCGCTGAGCCATTCAGAGGCTCTGATTACCAGCACAACAGGAATGAAAAGAGATAAATACCTAGCACCACAGCAAAACACAAAGGAAGGCAGATTAGAAAATTGAGAACTGTGGAGGGAGAGCTTTTGAGCGGAGTAACATGGCTGCTAGTAGGAAGGAAGCCCTTCAGGTTTACCTCTTGAATCAGCTCATGTTTAAGCTGAGTCACGCATGGCTAATTCCCTTGCATGTGCTAAAGCCACTTTGCATAGATGGAGAATGTACCAACTGAAACTGGTAGTTATTGGAAATTGAAGAGCTGAGCATTCTCTGTCCCTGATGTGTCTAAAGCTGTGCCCCAGTTTTTCAGCCCCCTCCCATGGTTGAGAGTTAAGGGGGGACTTAGCCTGCAGACAAGCCTTAAAACTTTATCTCGATACATAGTAAGTTCCAGGTCCCATGTGGTCATTTCCTGGCTCTGGGAACCAACACAGGTGCCTAAGAATTTAGGGAGTGTTGGGTCCTTTTCCTAATTTGTGAGTTAAGCTAGATCTGCTTGGTACTTGCCCTGGCCCTCTTGCCTCCAGCTCCATCCTTCCTTCCTTTTTGTTAGTACTTAACAAACTATAAATAATGCAGATACACCAGGAGATAGTAAAAAACAATTTGAGGGTTTGGTTTTAGTTCCTCTCTCTGTCTCTCTGCCCCTTCAATCTGTCTTGCTTGGAGGAGGAATGTGGTTTAGCTTTCTGTAGAAGTCTATGGAACTTTAGTTCTCTAAATCTTGGAGTGTGCATCTATACAATGGAACTACTATATGTCTATTATATATTAATTCTGGGAATATGAAACTATGTGTATGAACTTGTACATGAAAGCCAATGACACTCTATGAGAGCCCACATAAGATTTTGATGTTTTGGAGACAGGGTCTTATGTAGTTCAGCCTGGCCTAGAACTCATTACATAGCTGAGGATGACTTTGGACTTAACTGATTCCCCTTCCTCTACAGTCTAATCTTAAAGGTGTGTATAAATGCTAGGTAAATACTCTACCAACTGATTACATCTCTATCCCTCCCCTACATAGCATTTTAAAATATAAGGAGATCTTCTGACTGGGAGGTTGGGCAAAACAAAATTTCAAAGGTTCAGTTTTCTTTGTTTAAAAGGATAAATGGATTAACTGAAGTCTGTGGGTGGGGGTAATAGTACCCGGAATTGTAGTAAAGGTTTTGTATACGTTATGGTTTTTTTTTCCTGGAGGGGCTTGGGGGGAAGAGACAGAGACAGAATGAATGAACATAGTTGAAATCTGGCTCCTAAAAGAATGCATGTCCCCTAAATGGTTAATGATCACAGGGCTAGCTAGCTGATCTCTGAAATTCCCTTCAAGTCTAATTTGATTCTATGAAAATCTTAGTCTGAAGAAATGGATTTAAATTTATGATTATTTAATGGACTCAAATAAGTAGTCTCAGTTATTTTAACAGCACTAAATGCAAGCTACTCAGATTTAATAATATCCATTTGAGTACTGATTGCTGGCATGCTTGCCACTCCTCAGACTGCTACTTGGCTTGAGGGAACAACTGTTATTTTGGGTGCTTCCTCCCATCTCCTTTTCTCAGATGTAGTTATTTTGTCCTCACCTGTGTGGCTTTCAGGAGGGACTGGTTTGGGGCCTGCAGAATTAGCTTTGTATAAATGTTTGTCAATTCAGTATAATAAATACCCCTGAAGGAAATCAAACTGCAACGTCGAAGCTCTAGCCTAGCACAGACGAACCAGGGGAGTTATACCGTTTAGAAATTCACCATGTGTGTTCTTTTCCGAATGAGGATACTGTACACCATTTATTTCTCTTGGGAGGTGATACAGTTAAGGTCTTAACATCCTTAGCAGCATGCTCATTCATTCAGCAGTGCAAACTGAGCTTTGTATTTTAATAAAGAGAGGTGGAACAGAACCATTAGCCTTAAAGTATATAGGCTCTGTTTACAGTGAGTAGAAGAAAGAAGGGAACTGTCTTTCAAGTCTGTTTAAAATCCTACCCATTGCTGACATTAGAAACAGACTGTTGACTATGTGGGTGGGCTTATCTCCATCTTCAGAAGAGGAATATCTTCCAGCCATTCACTTAGAACAGTATAGTGTTTTGGGGAATGTGTATCACTGAGTAGGAGACAGAAGATAGAGTTTATATTCTATGAAGGAACAACATTAACATTAAGAGTTCTTGATACTGAGTCTTTTGCTAATTGTCATCTAGGGACCTCTTCCAGGAGTGCTGTGATCATTGTTATTGTAACAGTGGTGAGTCCACTATATGCTCTTTAATCCTCAAGCTAGGTGATAAGTTTTTCATCTTCTGGGTAGAGAGAGAGAGAGTGAAAGTTTTAGCCAAGTTTAGTACACTTTTTTTTCCTTTGGTTTGTCAAGATAGGGTTTCTCTGTGTATCTTTGTTCTGGAACTCACTCTGTAGACCAGGTTGGCCTTGAATGCGCAGAGATCCACCTGCCTCTTCCTTCCTACTGAGTACTGGGATTAAAGGGATGTGCCACCACTGCCCAGCTTTAGTCCAGTACATTTTTAAAGCGCTACCACTACCACCTCCTTCCTGGCTTCTTTGTCTCCCACAGCCACTAAGTCTTCCCGATTGTCCCCCTTCCTCATAGCTGCAGTTTCTGCCCCGCTTTCTGCCTCAGTTGTACCAGGACATCAATCACCTCCCCACTGATGTCCCTGCTTCTAGTTTTGAACCTTTCTTGTACTACCCATAATTTCTAATCTGTAGCCAACATACCACTTTCCCCAGGACACCCCTCCACTGGGCAGGTTTTGCTCGTTGCTGGTCCACGGTCCTTTGAACATCTCTGGTATACTTCATCCATAATAATAATAGACAATATTCGATGCATGCCTACTATAGGGTGAGCGCTGTGTGAGAGCTCGTGCTATCCATTCACTCACTGAGTTCTCTCTACAACACTATGAAGTAACTAGTATTTGTACTTTGTTCTAAACACGCTCAGAAAATGTTTACAGTCACAAAGTGATTACATTGGTGTGAAATTAAGCACCTTTCAACAACATATATGCTCTGATGAAACACGCATAGGAAAATCAGGGTGAAAATGAAGTGAAGTGACTTGCCTTAAAACAGGCATTACACCAACACATGGGCTTGGATGCTTGTTTGTCATGAGGCCAGCCTGTGTATCAGAGGGTGTCCCTGCAGAATCTCTGACTTCTACCCTCTAGATTCCAGGAATACCAAAAATGTCACTACATGGTGTTAAATGTCCTGTGGGGAAGGGGACAACTTCGCCTTCCACTGAAAGCCTCTGGCCTGAAATCTCGTGTTTGAAAACTGGCCTTTTAACTCTGATTCTAGCTTTAGTCTTGCTCCTATTCCGACGAGGATAACAGTGGCCCTGTGATAGACACTGATACAAGCTAACCTAACCTTTCTTTTTGCAGTGCTGAAACTGATGATAGACCAAAGGGCAGCTTACAAGTGGTTTAATGGGGGACTTTGTTGATTCAATCTATTTGTTTGATGTTGTCTGATTTTCTCATCCGAAACAGTTTTGAATGCACATGTTATATGGGTGGATTTGCTAGAAAAGGATGTCTGTGGAGGTTGGCGTGGCCTGAAGGCTAATGTGACTCAGTGCTTTCATTTAGCTGAGTTTCTGTTTCAAGTGCCAGATTGTCTGCACTGAAAGCAGTCCCTTCACAGGGTCGAGTGGAATTCATTCTTTTTATCCATGGGTTCATACCTGCACATTCTACCAACTGTGGCTCAAAAAATAGTATTGAAATTGCATTGGTACTGAAACTGTGCCCAAGGAATCACTAGTCTCTCTTTGATTTGAGGGTGAGGACTGAAGAGTCGATTTGGTCCTTCAGATAATTTATTGTCCTAAGTAGACAAAAAATTATGAATATGAGATTTTCTCAAAAATCCCTCATGTTGGCGAGTCCTTGGGTAGAGCTACTTCAGTTCCTTCACCATGATCCTGTACTGATTACCAGGGTGGCTGGATGAAAATGTGTGCGTGGGTGGGTGCACGCCAACACACACACACACACACACACACAAACACAGACACACACGTGCACGTGCAAGGGGTTGGAGAAAACGTGACAGACACTTTGAATCTGTCAATGGATTAAACAGTGATTAGGTTAGAATCCTCACACTCCAGTTGCCTCGAAAGACTCTCATAGACCTACAGAGAAGTGTGCTTTACCAAATTCCTAGGTGTTTCTCGACTTATTTACTTGATAAACTTATGCCATAAGATCTAGTAATCCACCTTCTGGGCATGTAGTTGAAGGAAATAAAATCACCACATCATAAAGACATCTGCATTATCTGTATTATCACAGTACATGCACAGTAGCTGAGATGCAGAAACAATCCAAGTGCCTGCATTAGCCGTTTTACATTACTATATTAAAAATATGCTAAGCCTGATACTTTATAAAGCAAAATTGCTTATTTAATTTCCAGATTTGAAAGCCCAAATAACATGAGACCAGCCCTGAAGGGTCTCTGTCTACATCACAACATGTGGATAGCATCATGTCTCAAGCATACACGAGAAGGAAGTATCAGATGGTCCAACAGGAAGCCACAGTGAGACTGACGTAGGACCAAGCTTGCTTTGTAACAACACTCTGTGTACCTTCTGAGGGTAATATCCCAATCATTTGGTACCGAGATTCCAACATACAAATTCTAGGAGGACCAACTCTATCTAGCTACTGTAGTGCCCACTGATAGCTGAATGGCTAAAGAAAGACAATTCAGCTTTACAAAAGACAGCCTGCCTCAATTCTGTTGTCATACTATATGCTTGTATTGGGAAATGCTTTTGGTTAGATGCCTCATTAATGCTCCCAGGCAACCAGTAACTTACTATATTCCAAGTTGCTTACAGTATTTCAAAAACTATTTGGTACATTTAGGCATGCAGATGGTAGTGTTCAGCTGCATTCCTTAGAACTTAGGCTACTCTCTCTCTGGATGTGATTGCTCTGTGTTATTTTTATATCCTAATTAAGGTGAAGATTTCTCTTAATTATAGAAGAAATGCTTTCCTTTGATTTAGATTTTGTTATGATTTTATCTCTCAAATAATCCTCTTAAAGTAGGTTCATTTGTTGTTGTTCCTATCCATATAAAACACTCGATAGAAAAACAGCAAATTCTGTTTTGGTAGAGGGCTAGGAATTGAGTAGTTGACACATCAGAGGTTACTGCCTGCAACCCCCTCCTAGCTACAAACATCCCAGCCACCCAAGTGAAGTTTATTTAAACTCCCCAGCCAACCATGCAAAGACCCCCATGTCTAAGAAGCTCAGAGGAAGAAAAGACCAGGATTCTTGCCTACTTCCCCCACTCTCTGGGTTCAGAGCACTGGTTTTCATGTGGTAATTCACCCACCAGAGATTTGGCTCTATTTTTGTGCCCATTTTTCAGTTCTGTAAGTTAGGGAGGTAGCTCCAGAATGTCACAACATCTTGGATTTGACAAAGACCTTTAGAAGCATCCTGTCTGTGTGTGTTTCCTCTGTGAACCGTATTCTGAGGAAGGGATCCTTTGGTTTGAGAGTGAAAACCCTACTAATCCCTTAGGTGGCTAAAACTCTTTCACCCTATGAGTTGCTCTCATGTGGATAGATGTCTCCTGAATGATAGGTCCTGAACTCACCCAGAGTGGAGCACAGGGTGGCCAGCACCTCCTGTGCTCTAAATAAGGTGCTACTTATTCAGGCAGGCAGCCTGACAGCTACTTGTGGTTAATGCTTTTTAGTGCTAAATTTTCATTCAAGCAGAATTTTCCTTCAACTCATGGTTTGGGTTTTGATACTCTATTAATATGAGATCCTATGAAATTGGACCCTAAACACTAGAGTTCAGAAATGGGTTAAGTGTTCTTTTCAGCTTCATGTAATTTGTAAATCGGACCAGCATAGCTTTTAAGCTCTTGTAGTAGGAAGATTGGTAAAAATGTTGAGTAGAGCAGGTCCATTAGCATCACGACTTAAAAGCGTCCTTCTAGAAATTTTCATTAACCTATTAACTAGTTAGTACCCTTGAATATAGCCATTAAAAAATCAGTGGAGGAACAAGCCCACAGAAGCCTATCTTGCACGTTATGGTTCATTTTGCCTTAGGATCAGGTGTATCCAAGTATATCTAGCCAGAGGTCTATAGGCTTCGTGTGTTCCAGGCTACCTATGAATTCAGCCTGACACAATGTGAGATGACAATGGCATAGATGTCAAATGATGAGATCTCCCTGTTAGGTCCTCTTGAAACCTAGAAGTTTATCCATGTATCCCTCTGCTTTTCAGTCTGCTATTCTTATCATAAAAGGAAATGCAGAAATTAGCCTGGTATGATGTGTTTTTTTTTAAACAAAACTATGCAATCTCCTGCAATCACAACCTCCCCCCACCAAAGTGTGCACAAACCCCCAGATCCTCTGTTTGAGGATGTGTTTAGAAATCTTGCTTGAGATTGATATTGGATCACTGAGATTATTATACATGACATTCGTCTTCTTTTTTTCCTTTAAGGAATATGGCAACTAGATGGGTTTTGGTTTTTCACTCACCTTCCTCACGTTCCTCACAACCTCTGTCCACACACGCTCCTAGATTTTTTTTCAGCTTTCCTTCTGCTATTTCCCTTTCTTTCCATTTACTCGCAACACTATCCTCAGTTTTCCTAGGCGACGACTACTTAGTGTAGTAATGGGTGCTAATAAGCTGAGCTGCTCTTGACAGTGACTCATCTCTTTCCTTTTGGCGCAGCGCTGAAATTCCAAAGTGAGATTAGAATGGTGGTAATTTCGGGCACCATGGCAGGTTATTAATGTAGTGTGGGTGGTTAAAACCTTTTGTTTCCTTTCAAATAGGTGGCTGCCCATTTACACTCCATGCATGGCTTTCTGCCAATAGTGTTGGGGGCGATTTCAAGCCAAATTGATTGGCTAATTGCTTGTGGTCATCTGGCTTTTCAGCTGCCTGTGTAACATCCCTGGAGGTAATTAGCCCTTCCAGAATTGGGTAGGGGGGTTCATGGGTTAGAGATATTCATGGTCATGGCTTTTGCAGTGGGAGAAGAGACTGCCACTAACTTCTAGTTGTGAGTGCATCGCTTGTTTTTAAATGATTACTGAGGATTGATGAGTTTCTTTAACAATTTTAAAAAATCTATTATGGAGGAGTTGGATATGCAATTGCCTTCTAGAGTCATTTAAAATGGCCAGTTGGGGTCTATATAATGTGTGATAAATTTACTAGGAGGAAATAGCTTCAAAAGTGTTAAACATTTCCTTAAAAAAGTGACTGGAATTTTAATGGTGGCCCTGTACCAACACATATAGTGGGCTATTTTGCAGCTAAGTGGGATACTAAAAGGTACAGAATTCATTTTTCATTAAAAAATTTGCATACCACTAGTATCTCTAACAGTGACTCCTAAATGTAGAATCATCAGATTATCAAGGTGATTTCTCCATTAAAAAATAACGTTTACAGGGACTGGAGGGAATGGCTCAACAGTTTAGAGTAAAAATTGCTTTTGTGGAAGGCCCAAGTGCAGTTCCTAGCACCCATACTGGGCAGCTGACAACTAACTTACCTACAGCTTCAGCTCCAGGGAGATCTGATGCCCCTCTCACATGCACAAACATACCCCCCAGATACATACATGTGCACGCGTGCACACACTCACACACACACACACACACTGAAATATAAATCTTAAAAAAATATGAGCAATTTGCAGGGTAGAAAATGGCTAAGCAGAGTATCTTAGGATTCTTCCACTTCTCTCACAAACCCTGGCATTAGTTAGTGTCAGTCAGCACTTAGATTCTACCTGCGCCAGTAAAAGAGAAGGCCTCTAGAGCATCTTCTTATTTTGACTGTTCCTCATTCGTAATGAAATGGGAGCTGATGTTATCATATTTGGATGAACCAGCTTGAGGATGATACGCTTTTGCATTGCAAATAAATAGTAGGCTTGGACCACTGCCGAGCATAGGGCTGGGAAGTCTTGGCTCAACCAGCTGTTGCATTCCGGTTGTTCCTGTGCTATTCAGGGTGGTCTTCTTTGACCCGCTGACTCGAGTGTCCAGACTTCATCTTAGAGATTCTCCCGCATTGCTTCTTTGTGCCTTAGGTTAATAAACTTGGCTAATGGCAGAATTCAGGGAAGGTTAGAGGGGCATGGTGATAATTCCCCTTTCTCTGTCTTCCTGATGTTGAGAGGTATTCTATCCTGTTGTTTTCAGGTGGCGATGGTGAATTTAACTTTCACTTATTTTTCTATTCTTGTCTGTTGCTTTTCCACATCTTAGCTGGAATGACTGTGTTTTCTAAAAATAGATTAAGTTAATCCTCACTGGAAAGAGAAACAGTGGCTGCCACAGGTGTGTGTGTGTGTGTGTGTGTGTGTGTGTGTGTGTGTGCTAAGTATTTTAGCTGGGGAATGGAAAATTTCTTCCTAAAGTCTGTTGTTAATGCTAGTGGTCCTCTAATGGTAAGACTAGATTCAAATCCTGGCTCTATATCTGTGTTCTTAAGCAAGAAAATGGTCTCCTTAGAAGTTGTTTCCTTATTTTTATCTGAAAAATTAATTAAAGACAAAGTTTTACATAGTTTTTGAACTTGATATACTTCCTCACCACCTGAGGACAAAACTCATGTTTTAAAATAGGTCTACCCCAAATTTAGGATCAAGTGAGTAAGCCCAGAAAGGGAGGGAAAAGATAGTGGCAGTAGTATGTTTTAAGCATCCCATTTGGCTCCCAGGGGCAGACCAAACTCGGAAAAGTGAAGGTTCGTCCTTGTAAGGATCCAGTGTTTGATCTAGAGGAAATTGCACAACCTACCTAACCTCAAACTGTTTCTGTCCCTAGAGAACAAGCCAAGTCTTCAGAAGGTGGTTGGGAGTGTATTGGTCAAAGAACTGTCTTCAGCAAGGTGAAGGGTCCTGAGAATACACAGCTGCTCCTTCCACCCCACAGCCTCTCCTGCTGTTAAATGTCTCTAGGGAAGAGGAAGCAAGTCATCCAAGGCTTCTGCCCCCTGTGCTCAGCTGGGGATTCCTCAGATCACCCTTATAGTGACTAGAGCAGTTTAGGGGGAGTATCCACTGGGCCAAGTCACTGATACATACATGACACTAAAGACCAAGGACTTCTTTTTGCTCCCATCCTCCATCCATAGAGCATCCTTGTGAGCTGGGCTGCAGCTAGCATGAACACACTTTCTAAATGGGACACACTAGATCTTCTATGGTTATTTTGGGAACTATATCCTTTGAGAGACTCTCAGTGGGAGGAAAAGGAGCAGGACTAGAAGTTCTCACTTCCTTCTCTTAAGAAGGAAGAAGAGAAAGTCATTTCCTTTGACCTACTTGTTTCCCAATGTCATTCTCCCAAGGCATTGAGGTTTTATTTTTCCAACCACATTTCCCTTTTCCTACCACTGAGGTCCTTAAGATGGATGGGCAGGCTCAAAAATAAAGTTAGATTTGTGTCCAGAGTGGGGTAGAGAGGATGATAACTACCAGAGGGCTGGAGAAGGCCAGAGGTAAGTAGATCTGATACCGTTAAATGGTTGACTACCATCCAGACTAGTAGCTAAAACAATAGGTAACAGACTCCGGAGGAGAGGTAGGGTGGTAAGTAGATGAAGCATGCACAGCCCAGAAATGCTAACAGAATATGGCTGAGGCAAGTGAAGATGGGTCAGCTGAGTGGGAACACAATGCTATCTATGGAGGCTTAATAAAAGGTGATAAAAGGTCTTTTGACATGAAGATGAAGTCAGTACCAGGCCTAGCAAGAGTTTAAATCAAGGTTGATATACTTACGTTTCAAGAGCAAAGATGAAGATGAGTCAGCTCAATCACTCACTATCTTTCAAGAAACTCCCAAGGATAGAGTAAGTAAGATTATGGATAATGGAGGACCTGGAGATGGAATTCCTGCTCTGACCAATCTTGGCTAATAACTCTCTATTAAGTCTTTGAGCCTTTCAATGTTCCCCTGAAATCACAGGTACCGAGGCTCAGGATATGTGCTGCGCAACTTGTCTCTGTGCAGTGGTTGTTTCTAGCAGGATTTGGGTGGCTGATAGCATCTTCCTGCCTCAGTGTTCTAATCTGTTTGCTTCAGTACTTGTTTCTATCTTTTGTCTAAAATGATTAGAGAGGTTACCTGATGCTGTCTTGGTCCAGCGCTTGGGAGCACAGATGCCGCTAAGAGGGGTTGCAGGCTAGGGACCAGGTGAAAAGAACAGTACAAATGCATTGGAGGAGAGGTCTGAGATAAACAAAGTTGTGGCAAAAGCAGGAAGACTGGATACTTTTACTTATTAAAAATGGCATCTTTCTGTTTTCATGACTCTTAACAGTAGGAACAGCTAAGCTAATAGAAAACCTGATGAAAGGAAAAGGCTTTTCATGAGTTTTGAGTAAGACCAAAGTCTGAGTGGTATTGTTAAACTTCAGTGACCAAGAAACCGTAATACAGACTCTCAAGCATGGGACAGAGTGAGGACATTGGTGGCAAGTCTGCAGAAACCCAAATGCAAGGTGGTAATTCAGTTCATAGTATTGTAGCAATGTTATTTTTTTTAATTTTTTAAAAATATTTATTTATTTATTATGTATACAATACTCTGTCTGTGTGTA
>LOJH01011396.1:0-10905 GCA_001685095.1 Ellobius talpinus
CCTTCCTTCCTTCCTTCCTTCCTTCCTTCCTTCCTTCCATCTCTTTCAAACTGGTGAGAAGACTGTACTTGAAACAGCAAACATCATCCTGAGGCTTCCATGTGAACCAGTGAATCACATGGTCCACATCATTTTTCTGTTTTGCTGAGAGAAAAGAGAACAGAGTCAAAGAGTCAGAAGAACTACTAGCAAGACAGTCTAGTGTTTCTGCCAAATGTAAATTTAGGTGTTTTTATTGCTGTCAGTTTTGTTTGGTTTAAGTTTTGGCTCTTTTTTTCTACTAAAGAGAAATTTTCCTCAGAAAAGTTCGAATCTCTAAAACTCTAAAATCCCAGTTTACTTCAAATGTGTCTGTGTGAGTTTCCTTGTGGTGTGTCTATGTCTCTTTGTGTGTCTGTATATATGTGTGTTTCTCTCTTTGTTTATATGTATGCATGTTTCTGTACATGTATACGTTTGAACTTATTTACTCATAGATTGCTTTATATGAGTCCTTAAGACTAAATAAAAAATATTAAGACAATGGTCAATGAGATCAATACCCATTTTTTAAACAGATTTGTATTCTATATTTTCATATTTCAAAGTTTCTCTGAAAGTGTGTAATACTTTCAAAATGTTAATTAATTAAAATTAGCATGTTTTATTCATAGATACTGTATTGGAGGTCTAATTTGTGATGGAAATGTGATAAATGGGTAGGAAATTATACTAACTGATGTGCTGTTATCATTAACCATACCTTTGGGACCCTCAACCATCTTGGTCAGAAGAACAAGGCTCAAGCCCTATTGTCTACTAATAGACAGGTAACTAAAATTCAGATCTAATACCACAGAAATAATGAACATTCTCACAGTCATCAGAGGGAAGAGAAACATTTTCTATAGTCACTTAACCTACACAGTGAGGATGTTATTTACGGGCACTACTGGGTGCTGGAGGCACACAGCAGCTAGGACACAGTGCTCTTTCCCGAGTTCACCGTTTGTTGGGGAAGACACTCTGAGTCACAGTATTATCAAGCCCAGTGGGATGTCCACACCTCTGTGAGACTATGCATCCACTCTACAAATCCCCGTGGAAACGGCTGGAACATTTTCTTCCTGGAACACCTGTTCCTTCTTTCCTTAAACTAGCTAATGCTTAATCATGCTCCCAATATTATTTGAAACAGTGTTTTCCTAGGAACACACTCTTTGGTGATGAAATTAAGGATTGGTTCACTTACTTTATGTTTGTGTAGCATTCTATACTTTTTTTTAAAGCCCCTTAGAATTGTTTGATGGCCAGTTTCCCTTCTAGAACACCCAGGGAAATTGTCTTCTTTTAATCTCCTTGCTTATCTTGCAATGGAAAAGAACATCAGAGGAGATTCAAGCTTCTCAATTATATTTAAATGTAGAACTGCATTTTAAAATGTAATTTATAAACTAAGTCATTCAAACTTGCCTTTTCTGATTTTTTGTTTGTTTTGTTTGAGACAGGGTTTCTCTGTGTAACCGTTGCCCTGGCTATTCTGGAACTCTCTCTACAGACCTGGCTAGCCTGGAACTCACAGAGGCCTCTGCCTCCTGAGTGCTAGGATTAAAGACTTGTGTTACCACCGCCAGGCATGCCTTTTATGAGACAGGATCCCATTGGCAGTCCTGCCTTGCCTGGAACTTGCCCTGCAACTCTGGCTGGCTTCAAACTCTCAGTCTTCCTGTCCATGCCTTCCGAGTGCTGGATTTACAGGTAATCTGCACCATGCCCAGTTCTGAATTTATTCCTTCTATCAAACTCTCTCACCCTAAGCCTCCACTCCTTACCTGCTCCACCATCTTCTTTTCTTAGGAAACGGATTCTTGTTGCCTTACCTGTGGGTACCACCCTAACATCTTCTGTTGGCTTCTAAGAGGTCCTTGGAATCTAAGCTATGTACTAAGTACTGACATTGCCAATCAGTGACAAATTATGGATTGTAGAATAGAGTCCCAGAATATGACATCCCCTAGTGACAGACATCATACCTGTGCTAATTTGTGTTAGGGACATTCTATGGTGTTCCCAAGAGGACAGAATGCAGCTAATGCATGCCTGTGCTCTTCATGACTTGGACCAAAATCTCTCATTCAAAGTACTGGCCTCCATCTCAGTTGTTCCCTTCTGTTTGTGCAACACCATCCCCCAGGAGCCTGTGTGAATTTCTGCTGGAGATTTTTGGTCAAGACTGATGGTTTTGTCAAGGAACAATATTGACAAAGCAACCAGCAAGCACAGATCTAAAAAGAGACACCCGGCATCAAAGACTTTGTGTTTGAAATTTTGTTTCTTTTAATATTTAAATTTAAATATTAATGAGATTTGCATCTCTACAAATTAGAATAGAAAACAAGGGGAGAAAGGTGCTTCCTAAATCCCATGGGAAAAACAAGCAAGAGAGTGCTTCCTTTCCCACCAAGGCACAGCTTAAATTTCTGCTCACATAAATATTTACCTGAAGTCTAGCAGCAGTTATTCTTGAATAAGCAGGACCAGATTTTTTTCTATGCTGAAAAAAAAGATAAAAAAATACAGGGTCTGTTATGAATGCGAAAGGGTTTCTTGGCATGCTGAGATGATACCAAGCCATGGTCACGCCACCCAAACGGGACAACTAGAACTGTGACTTCAGGAGACGCACACATAAAACTTTATAATGTTTATCTACACATGGGAACGCATGCTGTAATACTCAAACTTTTCATTTCCGAGACAAAATAACCAAGCAAAGTAACTCAATGCTGAAGGGAGTGATATTGGTGTGTACAGTTCGGATGCATCACTGTGTTAGCAGTCAGGACCTGGTAGGGCAGAGCAGGGTGACCAGGAAACAGCAACAAAGTGGCTGGGCAGCCTGGCTTTCTCCTTCCGTTTTCATTATGTCCAGCCCCTCTACTCTGCCCCCTTGTAATGAGGGAGTATATCTTGTAGATCTGTGTTTCCTGGATCCTTTTATAGAACAGCTGCTTCACAAAGCCCTCTGTCCTGGCCTGCAGTCTTGGCTAGAATCCAGCTTAGGACGCTTGGAGATTGTGTTGCACAAACTAGGAGGCTGCCCTCCTATGAGCAAGAGACTTGCGAGTTGGTCAAGTTCTGACTGTGAGTGGATGGTGCCGCCACATTCAGAATGGCTTTCCCTGTCTTAGCCAATCCTCTTCGGAAGCGTCCCTCCACACACATAAACACAGATGCCTTTCACCGATCTCATAGGCCTTTCTCAATCCAATGGAGTTGATTATCAAAATTGGCCATCAAAAATAGTAGTCATGACTTGTAAGTTTATTTTCTTTATTTGTTCATTCACTTTTCCATTCTGATACAGGTTTTCAAGCTCAAAGGATGCAACTGTGGATGATGCTGAACTTCTGGTGTACCTGCCTCTACCTCCTAAGCACAGAGATTACAAGTGTGTGCCATTATGTCCAGGTTGTGTGGTTCTGAGGAATCAAACCCAGAGTGTCATTCATGATAGACAACATTATTATATTAATTTAATTATATGCCCAGTCCCAAATTCTCTCTCTCTCTCTCTCTCTCTCTCTCTCTCTCTCTTTGTATTGCTTAGTATCTATACATTTCAGGATATATTTTAGAGCCTGTGTGTTCAGGAAGTTGAGTGAGTGTTTCCCAGAAGAAGAGAATTTTCTGCCTACTCTCCACTTACCACTACATTGAGCCAGTGTTGCTCAAAAAAAATCAAAATTAATGAGGAAAGTTACCTTCCAGCTAAGGGCATTTCCTATTCTAGCTCATGCCTGAGAGTAAAGGACACGGTAGTGTCTAAACCACATTAATTAGTTGAGTCTCATGGTTATTTAAAATGTTATTTTACCATTTTCTTTGAATTAATGAAATGGTAACTATTGAAAAGGAAAGGTTGAAAGAGTTGTGATATAATTGTCTTCAAAGATCAAAGGACAAAAGGAATTATTTTCATCTCTACTCCACAGCAAAACAAGAGCATGCATGTACCCTGAGACAAGGCAGTAAGAAGAAAGGGGAGCTCAGGGTGATTGAAATACAAGAATAAACAATCCAGAAAGACCTGCAAAAATCCATCTTTGTTGCTACTTTATGTCATAAAATTTTCTCATACTGCAACAACAGAGCAGGTGATATAAAATTCAAAGATTGTGGAATAGTATCATAAAGAGTAAATATTGCTACTGAAGATAAACATGCTAAAAACTCGGGCACATATTTCTTGGCCACCTTTCTCTTCAGAATGTAATATGATGATACACAGTTGCTAATAGTTATCTATTATATTAACTATCTTAAGTATTTTTGCATGTCTGTAATATCTTTTTTACTATTTTTCCTGCCCTTTTAATTGTGTTGCTGTATAAAAACAAAAAAAAGAACACAGCCATGAGGCCATTTTAAAATATCTGCGTCCATGCCAACCATTTGCCTACTGACAAACTTTTCTATTATTGTGAATAACAATTCTGCAGTGACTATTTGTATGTCTTTATAAACTGTGAGAATATTCTGATGTGGAAATGCTTCAAAAATAATTATTTCAAAACATTAATAGAAATTCTCTTTCCTACATTCTTCACAGTCTTGCGATTGTGTCGAATATTATAAGAGTAAGGTCAGAATATTATAAGAGTAAGGTCAGATTTTGCTTCCTATTTCTTCACGCGCTACAGATAAGGAATAACTTGCAAGGTTTTAAATGAAAAACAGGTGTTCTTTTCCTGTTTCCAACCCTTTCCCTCTTCTTCCTCCTGGCTTCTCTTTGTATTACTAATATTTAGGCGCCCTTTCTATGTGCAGACAAATGCCACTCCTATCAAACATGGCCTAACAGCGCCATTACATTTTAACTTAACTAAATTAAGTCATGCGGCTGCTCAACTTTAGTGGGCCACCAGAGCTTTATCCTTCCTTTCCTCCTTAAGTGGCTTTCAAGCATCCATTCATTCTAAATCTGAAGATTAAAAAAATACATTTTCTAACATTTTACCTCTGAGTAGCCCGCTTTTAAGAAACTACCAGGAAATGTCTAGCCGATATGTATAAACAACAGAAAAATCTGTCTAATTCAAGCCAAAACGAAACCAACACAGTCCAGGGGTGATGAGCAGACACAGAACAGTGAGAAGCCAAACTGCCAAATGACACTTGTGACCGAGGTCACTGCAACCCACTGACCTGTCCCAAACAAGGAAAACAAAACTCATAAATTACCTGAGATAGTTTCTCACACTGAAGTTTTATACTTCTTGTTCCAAATTTGGGGGATAATAATTTGTCACTTCTTGCATCAATCTATTAAGTATGTTCAGAATATTTCTTATTTTCTCTTTCATTTTGTGAATATGCATAGGTATCTCCTTTCTTATCATTAGCAATAGATATCCTTTAGGTATGTAGGGTTAACAATTTTATTATTTCTAAAAATCCAGCTCTGAGGGATGAGGGTGTGGCCTCTATCTGAAAACTCAGCTCCTGGGATAGCAGAAAGATCACAGCAAGTTTAAGGTTAGACCTGTCCATCACATAGTGAGTTTAAGGCTAGACCCGTCTACCACATAGTGAGTTTCAGGACAGCAAAGACTACATAGTAGATTTAAAGTTTTAGATGAAATGTACAAAATCTATAGAAAATACTTTTCAGAACTTACAAAGGAAAAGAAAACTTCTCAGGGTACAATAGTTATTGAATAATAATGAGTAAATCAAATTCATCACCAAAGGTACAGGGGGAGGGCCTTGGTCATGCCTCAAGTGATGCGACAAACTTTGTTAATTCCCTAGGGGAGGCCTCACCCTCTCTGAGGACTGGATGGGGGGTGGGGTGGGGTGGGGAAAAAGTGAGGGCAGTGGGAGGATGGGAGGGAGAGAGAACTGGGATTGGTATGTAAAATAGGATTATTTAAAAAGTAAATTGAAAAAGATATATAAATAAGTTCCAGTATTCAACCCTAGTACCACAGTTACCCTTTTCAAAATGAACAGGAAAAAATAAATAGCACATATAACAAAAATTTTTTCAATCCTATGTAATTCAATGTTAATTTATGTTTTCCAAATTTGGAAGAGAAGGAAGTCACCTAAGACTGACAATAGCATCTATGACACATTATCCATGAGCCAATCTTTAATAATGAATTACTGAAATTTTTTTCTCCCAATCACAGAATATAGACAAGCATATCATTTATTATTTCAATATTGTGCTTGGTGTTTAAAAAAAGAAACAGGTATAAGAACTGAAAGAAATACAAAATCTAAATATCTTCAAGTGACATAACTAATATGGAAAAGAACTCTAATCACCTAAAAATAAGCCACTGAGAATAAATTAGAAGGTCACTGCTCCAAGGGCGACTTAATCCAAGCGCTGTGCAAGGTCACTGTCCTGAAAATGATGAAGTGGGAAAAAATATTTAAATCTAGGAAATGGAGGTAGTAGAAGTTGGGAGATGCAATACTATGCAAGATGAATTCTCCAGACTGATCTATAAAGTAAGTTCACTCCTTCTGAAAAGGCAATATTTATGTGTGTTCCTTCTGAAAAGGCAATATTTATGTGTGTGTGTAAAAAGAAAGTCAATAAGCTGCTCCTAATATTTATATGGATAAGTAGAGTTAATAAGGCATGCTGATGTCCATTCATGGAACAAAATACCTGGGGTAAGTGAGTCGTGGGGAAGGTAAGGTTTGTCTTTATTCCTGGTTGACTCTCTTGCTTTTGAGCCTGCAGCTCTGTACGCCAGTGGAAGAAATGTTTTGCCTCACGAGAAGCCAACCCACCAGAAGAGATAAGAATGGTCCTGGTGCCCAGTCCTAATTGTAAGTCGTCTCCACTCCCCAATAACACTAAAGAATGCCAATCACGCTTTCAAGACAAAGGCCTTTGTGGGTACTTTTCTAAACCATGGTTTAGTCAAGGCTGCCTTCCTGGAAGGAAAATAGGGCAGAAAAATCTGCATGAGTTGCATGTCCACTTGCTCATGCACTTGCAGCCATTGGCAGCATGAGGTTAGCAAGTGGATACCAAGAGAAAAGAGAATCCATGGCCAAACCACAAACACACACTCCTCACTTAGCTCGCAAGGAGGTGACACTCCGGTGCAGCAGAGAAAGGGGTGGTCACATTTGTGACATTTCTTATCTTAGGACCTGGACAGTAGTAACTTTCAATATGTTTTTAGAATTTTTTTTTAATTCTTCTTATTTTAGATTAAATGTAAAGTGTGAGCATCTGGAGAAAAACTGATCCTGTAAAATCGAATGGCTTTTCTTTATTTAAATATGTAACTTCTTATACATTCAATGCAGAAGGGATTAATAAAATAAAGATGAGCTGCACAGAAATGGGAGGCAAAAATCACTGCCATCTGTGAGGCATAGGCAGGACTAGGATTATCATTCATTCCAATACAAGAAAACCTGTTATCACAGCTAGAATTTAGCATTATTCTGAGCATTGACAACTCTCAGAATAATGCTAAATTCTAGCTGTGATAACAGGTTTTCCTGTATTGGAATCAATGATTCAATAAGTCAAGAAAAGCATATAAGCTAAAAATATCTGAGAGTGAAATCATTCATTATTTGCTTATGACCCACTTCCCCCTCCCCCCAAAAAAACCCAAAGGATTCAGTTAGTAAGCCAATTTGCTAAGAAGCCTGCTGATCAAAGACTGGTCAATAGCTTCTCCTACCTCCTAACAATGACTGATAAGAAGTTATGAGAGGAAAGGAGTTCTAACCTGCAGAGCAAGAAGTGAATACCCTCAAAAAGAAGAAGCCATCATAGTTTCTGAGCCACAAAGTTCAGAATGCAACGAGGGTAGGAAGTTTTAAACAGATGGAAAAGGTTATCACCCTGTGTGACAAGCACGGCCTATAGAACCATGCTAACCATATATGCATAAATTAGCATGTTTAGAGAAATTCTCATAGACCTTCTGAGGAAATTAACTACCAAAAAGATAATGAGAGGAACGTGTCACTGTGTGG
The DNA here is from genome assembly GCA_001685095.1 of Ellobius talpinus. Taxonomy (NCBI): domain Eukaryota; kingdom Metazoa; phylum Chordata; class Mammalia; order Rodentia; family Cricetidae; genus Ellobius; species Ellobius talpinus. Next base: position 8,005 of record LOJH01011396.1, read on the forward strand.
GGAAAGTTGTTCAATACACTGTGAAGAAAGAGGGAGCAAGACAGGAAGTTACGAGCACAATTTTATTTCCTAAAAACATAGGGACATTTCTTTGAAAATACTTCTTGAAGTGCTCGGGATTTTTCGCAGTAGAATAGTAAAGAACAGGGATTCCTGGTAATAGTCTCTTGTACTTTGTCAATTTCACACAATAAGAATGTACTCATTTTCAGAGTTTTCGGGAAAGGATGCCCCTGAAGGAAATGAAAGCAGGTGATTGTATCCTTGTGAAAGGAGCTGCTGATCACATTTTTCCCGCCTTCACACTTGGACCCTGCAAAAACATCATTATCCGCAATGTTTGCTTTCTTGCTGTGGAAAATATATTTAATAATTAACTCTCCACCGCATGTGAAGAGTATGTTTCAGTACCACGTTTTATTTCCCATAGTGGATCTCAGCAATGTGTTTCAGCACACAGGGTAATTAGTTAATGGCACTATAGTCATAAAGACTTGGTCCAGCATAGAATTATGTTCCCTTTAAGACCTCTTCCATCTGAAATTATCCATCCTGCTGTGTGTAGTTCAAACACACACAACATAATGCACACCATGCATATGCACACATGCACACCATCTCTCACGCAGATAATCGTAATTTGTGGTCATAGGGCGTGTTTTCCACTTAAAATTTAATTTTTACCTTGTGGTAGAAAAATGTCAAGAGATTGGAAGGCACATGAAGTTAAAACTTTAATAAAGTAAATAGAAAGAAGTACTCATTACACAACTAACTCAGAACACCTTATTCATGGTTATTATTAAATTATATTATGATAGTCTCACAGAGGATCTCTCAAAACATTTTTGCCATATCTAAAAATGATGCTAATTGCTATCTTTTTTTGTTTCAGCAAATGCTTTATTTGACAATGTAAGGTATTAAGCAACTATCTCTTGGTAGGACATGGCAGAAAATTCTGGTTGTTTGCTAAAAGTTTCCCTTTTTGTATTGCCATGTTAGAAAGTTCCTATTTGAAATGTTTAAGATAGAATGTATTTGTAGTATTTTAATAAAGCTTATTTTTTGCTTAGTATTCTACAGAACGCTTTCACACACACTTCTTTAGGATTTTCACTTTCCATTGGTCAGCTTGTCAATACTGTCACAATGATACAGAAAAAGAAATTTCAGTGAAGACAAATAAGTATTTGTCAAGTAACAAAAGAGCAGACTGGAGGGCTTGGATCCAAACACCCTGATAATTACATGCACCTATGTCTTTGTTCTCTATATTATAGCAAGAATGTCAGCTATTTCTTCTGAATCCACCAATACTTCTGAAGTTATTGCTGTAGGTGTCTCAGCACTGACACAAGCCTATCTCAAATACCACATAGCTCTGCCTGTGGTAGGGGACTTTATCTCTCATGTTCACATGTGAGGATGACATCTGAAATCTTGGTGCCTTTCTTGTCTTCACTGCTCATGGTCAAATACATCTTTCATAGTACCTCATTTCCACCCATCCCCCCATCTCCGTTGCCTCTCAAGTCTAATTCCCGACCTGAACCTAACTCCTCTGGTGAGCTGTCTCTCTGGCTCCAAACAAATTCATTTTTACCTGTAAACACGAGATGCAGAATACATAGGAAACTATAGTCATTGCCTCCTACAAACATTCCTACCTTCTCCTGTGAACTCTAATAATACAGAAATCAAATTACACACCTGAAGAAAGAGCTGTTTAATGAATGCTTCTCTCTCAGTTAGTTTCAGCTAATATAATTCAGAAATCTGGCATCAGTTGAATTTTTATAATTGTGGTGTGTCACTTTAAGATGCCTTGTCTAAATGGATATTGCTAACATTCATATTATGTTTTCTTTCTTTCGATAATTAGCTCCATGAAGCCTGTGGTCAGGAGATCTCTTGGTTTTTTAATTAGTTTTGTTTTTTATTTATTGTTTTGCTTTTCTTTCTAAGAGAAGAGTTAATTACATTTCACGGTGCTTGGGTATACAGCGCACAATCTCTTTCATCCAACGGTAAAGTTCACTTTGTGCTAAGAACCTTTGACCCTAAGAAGACAACTCCTGCATTAGGGTGGCTTCAAACTATGATTTAACAATTTAAAAGCCAGTTGTCAGAGTATATGAACTTTTAAAGCAAGAAAATATAGCGTGTTGAAAATGAACACTCTGCGCTCAGTAGCACATGTCTCTCCTACTCCTATTCCACACAGGTCCGTTCTGGCATAGTAAGAATGAGGCCAATGCTGGTGAGAAGCAGCAGCTTCGACATCTATTTTCCTAATAGGCATCCTTAAAGAGACAGCCAGCCAAAGAAGTTTCCTAATCTGAACTGAAAACATTAAGTTTTTGTTTTTTTCCTAATGGCCTGAATGCCCTAAAGTCAGTAAGTCGGGATTCTTTATTAATAAGCTTTTAGGACTGGGGAGATGCTTAGTGCTGGCTTCTCAAGCATGAGAGCCTGAGTTTGGATCCCCAGTAACCCCATTATAGCCAAGCTCAGGAGCATGCCTGTGGATGTAGATCCCAGGCGCTCACTGGCCAGCCAACCTAGTTCAAGCAACTCAAGAGAAGGTGGAGCCAAGAGGAAGAGACAGAGAGATGCTTGTAAACCAGGGACCAGTCTATTCTGCACAGTGAGCTCCAGGCCATAGGTGGCTTGTATGAGCCTATCTCTAAAGACAAGGGGTAAAGCTGAATGTGGCAGTACACACCTTTAAACCCATCACTCAGAAGGCAGAGGCAGGCAGATCTCTGTGTTTAAGGCCAGCCTGGTCTATCTACTTAGTGTGTTCCAGGCAACCAAGGTTTCATACTGAAATCCTCTAGTTAAGTATTCTCTCTCTCTCTTTCTCTCTCTCTCTCTCTCTCTCTCTCTCTCTCTCTC
>LOJH01011397.1:0-17949 GCA_001685095.1 Ellobius talpinus
TACATAGATCTAATCTACATGGGAAGTAGAAAGTAGAAAAAGTCAAGATCTCCTAAGTAAATTGGGAGCATGGGGACCTTGGGGAGGTTTGAAGGGGGAAGGGGAAAGGTAGGGAGGGGAGCAGAGAAAAATGTAGAGCTCAATAAATATCAAAATAAAATAAAGAAATTTGAACCAAAAATAAGACAAGTTTTCAGATATACAAGTTATTTTCTAGACTAGGTTAATTGAAGTGGGAAGATCCAGTCTAAATAAATATGGGTAGCACCTTCTAGAGATAGTCCAGATATAGGGAAGTTCAAGGGAAAAGCTTTTGTTCTTTGACTACTTGCCTTCACATCTTGCTGGCAAGTTCATCTACCCTTTTCATAATTTCATCTGTGCTGCTGTGCCACTGCCGTTTCTGCTGCTGCTGCTGCTACCACCACCATCCTTTCCTAATATCATGTCCTTACTTCTTCAGCTCTAACATGGACTGAAGAAGAGCGGCAGTCCAGGAATCCCTAAGTCCTACAATTATAGATGGAGATTGCTGGGGAACACAGTGGTGTGGGATGAGAAGCTACCAATACTCTGCTTCTATAGGTACAGATGGCCACTGCTAGACTACCCAGACCCTATTGTATAATCCAACCTAATAAACCCTTTAATACATATTCATTTGATCATCTGTTCCTCTAGAGAACCCACACTAAAACAACCCCAGTTTCAAAGTCAACTATTAGCCTACAGTCACCAAAACAATGTGGAACTGGCTTAAGAACAGACATACATAATGGAACTGAATAGGAAGTCTAGTAATAAATCTGAACATGTATTACTAATTTATTTTGACAAGGATACCAACACCTTTTGTGGGAGATGACATTCCACTCAACAGTGATGCTGATAAAATGGTATTACCCATGTAGAAGGATAAAGTGGACCCTGACTTCACACCATATACAAAACAACTCAAAATAGATAAACAATCTTGATGTAAGAGCTAAAATTATAAAGCTTGGAGGAAAACATAGAAGTAAATCTTTGCAACCTTGGGTTTATAAACAATTCTTTAACATAATACCAAAGCACTAGTGGGCAGTGGGGCAGCGGGGTGGTAAGTTGGATTTCATACAAATTAAAAAATTTTATGCCTAAGGATATTACCAAAATATGAGAGAAAAATATTTGCAAACCATATACCTACTAAGAGATTGGTACCTAAATGAAAGAATTTCTACAACTTAAGTTGGATGTGGTAGCTCACACCTGCAATCCCAGCACTTGGCAATTGGAGGCAGAAGGATAAGAAATTTAAGGCTAGCCTGGGCTATATAAGACTCTATCTCAAAATCAACCACACACACACACACACACACATCCCATGACTCAATAATAAAAAGATAATCAAATGGGAAAGAATCTAGACAGACATCTTTCCATGAAGACACACAAATGACTACCAAGCACGTTAAAAGGTGGTTGCCATCATTAAAGAAATACAAGACAAAATCCCATTGAGGCTACTTTGTACCTACCAGGGTAGCAATGGTTATAATTTACAAAAGACAAATAGTTCCAGCCATGATGTGGGGAAACTGAGTCCCTCAGAAACTACTATTGATATTTTAAATTGCTAAAGTGGGGCTGGAGAGATGGCTCAAAGGTTAAGAGCACTGGCTGCTCTTTCAGATGACCTCAGTTCAATTCCTAACACCCACATGGCTGCACAGGACCATATGTAACTCCAGTTCCAGCGAATCAGACCCCCCTCTTATGGTCTTTACAGGCACCACATACATGTGGTATACAGACATAAATATATGCAAAACATCCACACAAAATTTTTAAAAGGCTAAAAAAAATTAATACTACAATGCAGCTGCTATAGACAGCAGTATGACAGATCTTCAAAATTACAAATAAAATTATGTGGTGGAGAAATTTTACTATGAAAAAAGATAGCTATGGAATATGTGTGTGTATACAAATTGGAATATTATTCAGCTTTGAAAAGGAAAGAAATGCTGACATATGCTGTATAACATGATGATCTTTGGAAATATTTGTTTATTGAAATGAGTCAGTTACAAAAGAACAAACTGCATTACACCCCTACAGCAGTCAAAATTACAGAGATTAAGTGTAAAATGGCAGTAACCAGTGATAGGGAATAAGGAGACAAGTGTCCTTAATGGCTACAGTTTGAAATAATGACACTACACATGTTAGTGTAATTAGTGCCTCTGAATCATGGACTGAAAATGACCCACATAACAAATTTTAATGACACGTTTTAACCCAAGAAAAGAATTATTTCAAAAAATTAGTGCTATTGTTTGTGCCTGTAATCTCAGCTACTTGGTAAGCTGACACAGGGAGAATCGTGTAAGTCCAGGAGCTCTGGGACCCTCTGAGAAATTCAATGAGACCCATCCCAAACACGAACACATCGATGAGCAGAAAGTCACCAATGAAGGACTGTTTGGAGAGACAGCGTATAGTCTCACACTACTTTTTCATTCAAAAAGGGAAAAGGCACCTTCACCAAGTCACCAAATTTAATGTCACCAGTAGTCAGCTAACGTCATGTGTCTCCTGATGCAAGTGCTGAGAACTCCCAAGCACCTGATTGGCACCTTGACCCAAATCTAGGCAAGGGAAAGGTCAGATAAAATGCAATGAAAGACAGTCTACAAAACTAGGGTCCCACACTATTCAACAATGTCTTTGTCATAAATAACTGAACAAGGCCTGGACAACCTTCCCATTAGGCTCAAGAAGCCAAGAGTTATAACAACTACACAGCTTAGAGTGTCTTCTGACTGAATCCTGGAATTCTTAAAGCACTTCAACAGACAAGGTAGGGCAGGCAGGAGGACTGTGCATGGCCTGTGCATTAGATATACAGCACGTCCACTGCGTTAGGAAACAAGACTCATGCTAATGTGTTTAGGATGAAGTGACTGTCTCAAGCCACCCTGCCGTGACTCAACAGTCTTAACACTGACGAAGAGAGACTGGGAGAAAAGTGCTGCATGTCGAGGGCAGGAGAGGCACTGAGGAAATGAGGCGGGCCATGATTAGAAAAACTGAACAAAGGAGCGAACAAGGAGAGCTGAGTGCTGCTGCTGAGGTGGCTGGGAGAAAGCAAGGATGCTGGCAAGAGGGGGGCAATCAGATGCCCACTGCATTCCAGGAAGAGAAGCAGCAAGAGTAGACAGATACATAGGCTCATAAGAAGCAGCCAGAGACCAGGAGAGTGAAGCCTGTCCTCCTCAGGACCATCCATCCAAGACAATAATAAGTCAGATGCTAATCTGCGGGCCACAGCAGACAGCAGAAAAAAAAACTCCTGGGAAACACAACTATCAAGGGGGTAGTGGAAGGAACCCCAAGCCCTTTCTCCAGGTGACTCCAAGGGACAGTCTTCCAGGCCCCACTGACACTTTTCTATAATCCAAAGCCTACCATTACACACACACACACACACACACACACACACACGAGCAGTGGTTGGAGAATTATAGCTAAGGGCTAAAATGCATTGGCAGTGAATTGGCATAATTCAGGCACACAACCACTCTTGAGGTTAAAAAAAAGCTCACTCTGAGCCTGTGTTCATCCCATGGGAACTCCGTACAGACAACTTTCATTTTTCCCGATTTGTTTTTTGCACAACCCTCTGCTGCATCTCCCTATGGATGGAGTGGACAGCCAACGGGGCAGCATATCATGCTTTGATTTGCCGTGAGAAATGAGTTGTAGTTCAACACCACTGTGATTTGTAATGTCATTTACATAATTAAACATAAGACAAGCAGCACGAAGAGGTGGATGTGGTTAATAGAGTTACACAAGAGCTAAAAATAGCACACAGCTACAGGCTTTGGGGGACACTGGGGTGGCACCTGCTGATGGGCACTGATGGCCATGGAAAGACTGTCAGTCTGCCAGGAGCATCTTCTGTTTAGCTGAGCCCTCTTAATCAAGATTTTACTACTCCCCAGACATGGAACAGCTGGTGGTGGCCTGCTTCACAGGTGACAAACTGAAGGTTATCAACAGTGCCTCACAGAGCTGCCCCAGAGCTTAGTTAGTCCAAATGCTTGTGCAACCCCTTATCATAAACTTGCATCCCCAAGCCTGACAGTGAGTTCACCTAATCAGCTTACACCCCACAGCACTGGGCCACACTGGCCTTTGCTTTTGCTTTGCTTATATCACATTACTTCTTCCTCTTCCCATGGTCCTCCTTCCCCATTTTAAAAGATGAATTGGATTCTGACATTAAAGTTCACATAAGAACTTATGCCTGCAGCTCAGCACCCTGGGCTCAACTAGTACAGGCTTCACTTCTTGCTGGACCTGTTGCTTTGTCACTGACTCTACACCTGTCCCTGGAGGGAATTTAAAGTTTATAACTCTAAGTCTTCTAGATTGTGTGGGGTAGCCCTATGACCCCACCCTAATTCTACACTGCCAAGTGAACTGTTGAGTTTTTGCTTTCCTATCCTGCCTATCCCATGAGCAGCAGATAATGGCTGAATGAGCAGCAAGTAGGTGAGAGAGCAACACCTCTCTTGGTCTTTATATTCCGTTATTTCAATGTTACAAAGGCACCCTGGGGACCGGGCATATGCCCAAAGTGGTCCATGACTAGCACCTAAGGTATGGATGTGAAAGAGTATAGAACATTCTGATAAGACTCGAAGAGAATGTGGGGAGTCACAAGACCCATCAACCCCATTGCCTCTGAGTCAAAGGACACCCCCGCAGCCAGGGGTGAAGAGGAGAGTAAGGTAGACATACAGCAGCATGGCTCTCTGAAGCTCTACTAGACACTAAGGCATGTAGGATGTCCTTCTGTATAATATGATGCTTTTATTGATTAATGAACAAAGCTGTTTTGGCCAATGGCTCAGCAGAGTAAAGTCAGGTGGGAAATCCGAACAGAGATAGAGATAGAGATAGAGAGAGTAAGTAGAGTCAAAGAGACACCATGTAGCTGCTGAAGGAGAAAGACACCATGCAGCTGCCCAAGAAGCAAGAGGTAACAAACCATGAGCCTCATGGTAAAATATAAAATAACAGAAATGGGTTAATTTAAGATATAAGAGCTAACTAGAAATATGCCTAAGCTATTGGCCAAGCAGTGTTATAATTAATATAGTTTCTGTGTGATCATTTAGGTTCTGGACGGCTGGAAAATGAACGTGCAATCTCCATTTACAGCATAGTGCTTTAACAGTGCTCTGATTTTTCCTTCTACAGAAACTTGATTCACAGCAGTGGGCATGTTTAACAGAACTACCCTGCCTTCTGCAATCCTTACTCCCTGTCCCCACCCCCAAATACTAATGCATGAGCCAGGGAGGAGTCAGGTGAGGTGAAACCCAAAGCCAGAAGCTCCATCCTGTGATCTAGCTGCCACATCCACTTGGTTCTCCAATGCTAACATCTATAGATAGGCATCAGCTGCAGCACAGCTTCACTGTACAGTTCTGCATACATCCTCTGTGGGGGTCAGGGCAGCCTCAGAATCAACTACAAAATGGGGGTGACACTATCCCTGTCCCTACATGACAGGGACTCTAAGGATCAAATAAGACCAGGATCTATGCCCAGGCATGTGTCTATACACACACACACACACACACACACACACACACACACACAAACACAAAACAAAATAACAACAAAAAATCCAATGGCACTGGTGTGTACAAACAAACATACAAACACAACCACAAACATCTGGGCATTGATGAAAAGGCAGCACCAGTGATGACTTCATTTCTACTTCCTAAATTTAATGACAACAGGTTTTGATATACTGAGTTTAAGAATAAAAGCTTAAGAATAAAAGTATTTTATTCTTAAAGAATAAAGTATTTTTATAGACTAATGGAAATGTTCCATTTTTTTCAAACCAACAAATACATCCACATCAATGAGACAGTTGTGCCTACCTGTCAAGTCTAAATAATCAAGCTGCCAAAAAAAGAGCTACAGTGACTCAAATGTAGATACCATGCAGAATCCCTGGAGGGTGTACACCCACAGGGTTTCAGGAGCAAGGGGAAGATACTTCCAGATGCCGGTTATGCACTGGAGTGCCAGCAGTGACTGGGTACCAAGCCAAGGTCCAGGAGCCTGCAGACACAAGTTACCTCACCTCCCATGGGCCCAACTGCCCTCTGCTGAGACTGGCAGGATGAATGCTCACTCTGATGCTCTGTGGCTATCCACCTCCTTGCCCTGGAGACACAGATCTGCTGCCAACCAAGGAGGCCACTGTGGGGAGCCCCACCCTCCATCCATGGAAGTTGTTCTCCTCCCTATTCCCAGTTAGCACTACCTATATTTCCTATTGTAGAGCTTAGGGGAGTCAGGGGAACTGGGGTCAGCCACTCTCTTCCAGGGCATTTTCTGCACACACTTAGAAATGTTTTCTCAGATTCTCTCTGCAATCTCCCTTCTCCATGGCCTCTGAATATGACAGATAGCTACCACTGCTGAGAAGATACCAGGGACCCAGGAAGACTGGCAGTGGCCTTGCTCCCTCCTGGTGCCATCTTCCCTACTACTGGCCAACTGCTTAATGCAGGGACTGCTACCAGGCCCAGCTGAAGGTGCCTAACATTTCATCTCTGGGGTTCCATTTCTGAAGTGGCTACAAACAGAATGCATTTGGAGGTACATGATCCCTAAGAAAGATACCGGGGTTACTAGCAGCATCACACAGTCAGAAATCAATCTCTCTGCAAACCAATTAGGAGCAGCACACAGGCTTTTTACTCCGGCAGTGGAACTGTTTGAAGCAGTCTGCTGTGGAAGGAAGCATTAGGAAGAATGTTCCTGGACAAGCTCACCTCTCTTCCACAGTTGGCTGCATCCCAACCAAATGCTAGCACCTTAACAATAAGGAGCCACTAGGTATCCTAGCAGGCACAGAAGTGTATAGACCTGAGAGCTGAAGAAAAGCACAGCTGATTATGGTTAGCTGATGGCATCCTCTCCCAGGGGAGATTTCGATTGCTTTCCATTCCTTCTGAGGTTGACTCAGACTGTAACACAAAGAACCAGAACACTAACTGCTAGGACAAAGGAATGTGGGCCCCTTCTTCCACCTGGAACTTGCATATCCACATCACCTTTAAGGCTTTTTCCCCACCCCTACCCCCCATAAAGCTTAAAAGCACAAGGCTCTTCCTCCCTAGTCCCTGAGGGATGACAGCCACTAGGGCACATTATGGGTGACACCAACTTTCAGTGAGCTAGGCATGTATGTATGTTGTGCCTTTGGAGCCACTAGAGTATAGGAGCCTGCAGGAGAGTAAGAACAAACCCAGAGCCCTTTCTTCACCCACTGCTATATAAAAGTTAGTTGTGAAGGCTCTGCACAGCTACCTAGGAAGCAATGGAGGTAGAGTCAGGAAGGCCAAAAGAGGTGGGGACAACTGATCAGTATCTGGAAGATACTCAGGCTGCCAAGAACCTGAGGAGAATAAGACTGGGACCAGCTCTGAGGAAACCATTCCCACAGAGGCCTTCATATTTATATGAGGTAACACCCTGCTGTGAAGTTGGCAGAAACCAATTTGGGACAAGCCAGAGCTATGGTAGACATGCAGGCCAGGCACAGCATACTCACAGGAATGTCATGGGATGATATGCACCATGGTGCCATGCCGGCCTCCTGGTCAGTCTTCAGGAGGACACAAGGACAGTAGGGCTCCTGCCACTGAATCCTGTCTTCAGAGAAATGAGCAGCAGTGGCTGCACTGGAAGCCAGCATTAGGATCCTTAAACACAACTGGTACTCACCACAGTTCAAGTCACTGCTAGGTTAGCTGAGTTCCCTTCGCTTCTTCTCTGGGCCTTGAAAAATGAAATCTCCCTGGCTGCCAAAACTGGCAGTCCACCCGCCTACAAGAAAGTCAGAATCTGCTTGTTTTGCACAAGGAAGCCAAGAAAAGGCACTTGAAGGATGCCACCAGCTCCAAGAGAAGATGGTGCAAGGAACCCTCTGTCTCCTGCCATCTGTCTGAAGACGAAGTCCACAGAGCCACCCTTAATCCCACCCTAATTTGGAGTATTAGCCAAGGAGTAGCCTCGGACTACACAGCCTGAGAAAAGAGTAACCGCTGATTGACAAGGGATTAGCCCAGCCCATCCTTAAACCCCAGCATTTCTCACACATCATCTAAGCCCAACTGTGCCTCTATTGTTCTGGATTCAAGCCAAGCTGCCACCAGCAACTTCTAGGTAAGAAGCAAAACACAGCAAGAAGAGGGAGCCCATCCCCCAGCCAGTGCACCACAGTTGATGGGAAGAACCCAAGTGGTCCCCAGGGGCAGCACTTGGACCCCTGAACTACAGGAGCAACCACAACAAAGGGAGAGCAGAAAACAGAAGGATAAAAAAGCGAGAGAAGGTTGGGAGAGGTGGAAAGTCTACCAGGAAAGAGCTCTCCAGCTTCCGGACTAGGTTCTGTGTCTCTAGAACCCGCAGTTACAGGCCCCCTAAAGAGCACATGGGGAAGGGACCCTTGCTCTCCCTCCCACTGTGTCTTTTGCAGCAGTCTACTCCTCCCCACCAACAAGTGGCCCAGGACTGCCACCTAGTGGGCTCTGCTCAATAAGCATGACAGATAGGCCAGACTTCAGAGGAGTTGGGAGTGCATATACCTCCCAGCAGCAGGGACACCTCAGTACCAAGGTTCAATAGGATTCTCTGGCTGTTGAAGAAACAGTTACCCCACAGACAGAGTAAAAAGCAGGAAGAAATCAGTTATGAGTCTGTTCTTGTCGACTCTTCCTGAGAGCAGGCAACCAGGTTCCCCACCCACACCTGTCCCCATGCACAACAAGAAAGGAAGTACATGGAATTGGCACACCAATTCTAAAATACCCTTCTAGGATACCCCTTCCAAACACATAGATTCTGGGATCTGACCTCAATCCTGACATGATCTTCTTAGAAAATACATTACATGGCCATAGGAAGTGGCTTACTATGGACAAGAGGTATCCCTGAAGGCAGGAGGGGGGCTTAGGAGGAGTGTGTCTGTAAAGGGCAGAGGGCTGCACAGACATTCCAATGTGAATCATCAGGATGATTCACTGTACAGTGTGGTACACTGTAAGGTGAACACAGAGAACTGCTGCATGCCATGGCACCTGTTGCTGAACTCAGTCCACGCGTTGTCAAAGAGCCCTCTTGATGTTCCAGGAACAAAGCTCCAGTTCTACCTTATTCACCAGAAGAAATATGAGAGATACCACCCCTTCCTCAAGAACACAGAGGGAAGTAGGATCGGATCCAGGCCGCCTGGCTCCTGAACCACACCCCACCATATGCCACTACTCACATTTTCAGTTGCTAGAGAAACAAAATTCTCCCCAAAACCCTAAAAACTCAGATCTGCTCTGACCCAGAGCATAGCAAAGGAGCAGAGTGCTGCCACTCCACAGAAGCCGACAGACCAAGGTATGCCAAGCAGGCAAGTTCTTATCAGGGAAAAACAACTGTATTCAGAGAAGTTCAAGAAGTGAGCCAGCCTGAGGCCCTGCCGAGACTGGACAGCATATAAAAACACACATTCCCTCCCCCTGACAGTGACTCCAGGAAAAAGAGAGAAAGAAACATGAGAATACACTACCCCTACCCTCCTTCCAAAACTCTGGGGTCAAGAGGTCTTCACTGGGGTCAATAGAGAGCACAGCTTTGGACAGCTGTATCTTCCTAACAAGAGCTGTAGACCAGCCCTACAGCAGTGTCCCAAGACCCTGGAAGGACTCCACAGACACCTCATTAGCCTGGGAGAACTGCCTATCCACCTGTAGGCAGATGGAGCAGCTAATGTCTGGCTCTGGCTGAATGGGGAAGTTCAGGCTCATGGAATGTAGAATCTACACTGAAGCTGGTGGGGGAGGGACAGGGGTGTGCGTGCTCATTTACCTGGAAGACAGTGAGAAAGCAGAGGGATTCACCTGGGGCTCACAGGACAGGTGGTATACAGGTTGAGTCTCAGACTAGGAGGTACAGTGGCCTCAATCAACCAAGACCAGACTCCAAAAGCTGCAACACCATAGACCAGCTGCCTAGCCCCACCTCAGTCCTCATCCTGATTACATTCCCAAGGGGGAGGCCCCAGCTCTGTGTGACTTGTCTCTATTCTGCCTCATATGCTGAAAAACACTGGCTCTATGAGAGGTCTGGCCAGGACTGATGTTGGACAGATGGCTTCGGGGGAAGCTGTTTGCTGAGCTATGGTTAGTATCTTGACAGAAAATCTTGAGAATAACAGAGACATGTGTCTGAGATTGCAGTGGAAGCCTGACACTGCCTAGAAGGCCAACTGACCACTAGAAAGAGAGAGTCAAAGGCAACTCAGTTCAGAGGAATCACCCTCATACCCACTCCTCAGAAGCACCTTAAAGAATGGATGGGTAGAGCCAATAGCATTGTGCCTTCTCTAGGACCTAATTACTACTAAATGTGCAGAACCAAGCAGTACAGCAGCAAACACTCAGCACACGATCCAAGCACAGGTTTAATGGAGAATATGGGCTCCCAGGTAGATACCTTCAGCTCAAGGGGAAATGTTAAACTTTGGATATGAAATGCTCCCTCCAAAAGACTCCTGTGATGAAGGCTTGGTCTCCAGGTAGTCAGTTTAATCATTGAGAGGTGACCAGATCATGAGGACTCTTCCTAATCTGTGGATTAATCCACTTATGGACGTACAATTTCATGGAATTCTTGGGGAAAGACGGAAAGTTTGAGGTGGGGCCTAATTGGAGGAAGGTCACATGTACTATGTCCTTGGATACTGTGTAGCGTCTTGGGCCTCTGTCTCTCTTTGCTTCCTGATCATGATGAGATAAACAGCTTTGCCATGTCCTTCCACCTGCTTCATCACTACCAGAAATACAGTCAATGATGAAGCCAGCAATGAGCAGATACTTCTGAAACCATGAGCCCAAACAAACCTTGCCTCCCTTTCAATTGTCTCTCTCAAGAATTTGTCACAGTGCTGGCACCAATGGCACCCAGAGAACAGAAGTCACACAGAGTTCAGGACAAGATGGATGTGGGAGTCACTTAGGGTGGGCAGATGGAAGGCAACAGAAGAGAGGGCAAACTTCCATCTGTCCCCCAGCAGCCATGCCTCCCTTCTCCACTGTAAGAGCTTCAGCTTGAAGCTGGTTAGACACAATTCCTAGATAGCTATAGCTGAGAGGCCACATGACAACCATCCAGTCAAAAGGACATGTCCAGAAACGGAGTGCTTGCTTGTGTTCTTGCTTAAAACTGGCTCATCAGGGCCCCTCTCCATCAGAGATCATCAAGGACCCAGAAGTCACAGATGCTAAGGCTGGCAGCCCCCACTAGCCTATTACAGCAAGTGACAGAAAAAGGAGCTGTGTCTTTCTGTTTGTGTCACTGTGCCTGTGGGCTCCCAGCCAACACCCTGCCTATCTAACTCATTTCTCCAAGATCATCACTGCCCTGTATGGGCCATCATAACTCCCCCTGGGATTCTTGGTGAGCCTCCTCCTGATCTTGCCTCCTATACCTTGATAAGACCTACCAGAAGCTCCCTCATATCTCAGACCCTGGCTTTCCCCTTACTTGAGAGACCTTGTGACTTGAGAAATCCCTTGCTTGCCCCTTTAAGTCCCAGCTTTCCCAGCCTGTGTCCCCAGACTCTTGAGCAGGTTCCTCTCTGACCTTGACTATATACTACTGCTGTTCCTCACCCTCACACCTCTTCCCCACTCCTCCCTCATCTAACTCCTACTCACCCCTCAGGGTTTAGCCCAAATGACAGCTTCTCAGACAAGCCTCTTGCTTACCTCAACCTTAATTAGGCCCTTACTGTTACTCTCTAGGCATTTTCCTCCTTAAAAGTTTCACACTTAGTTCAGTTTGTAGCTCAAGAGTGTTTCCTTGTTTGATGTCTACTTTTCCAAGGGCAGTCTAGGCTCCAGGAGGGTAGGTTCCACGTCATACACAGTAAGACAACAAAGCCATGATAGACAGCTACACCAGAGAGAATAACAGAAGTGAGTTCAAAGGTCAAATCCACACAGAGGACAGTGAAGTTCAACAGACAGATTTGTTGGAGAGATCATGGAGGCGTCAGAAGGCATTCCTGAAAGTAAAAGCCAAACTGTAAAGAGTTTGAGAAGTAAGATCATAACTTTACCACTGTACCTCCAGGATACTCCATGATAAAGGGAAAGGGGAGGAGGTAGGAACTGAAGAGCACTTAGGAAAGGGGTACTGATTTTAGGAAGGGCACTAAGTATGAAGCATGGGGCTCTAGGGAGGGGCAAGGAGCTAGGTCCAGGTCACAAGAAGCAGAGGCTTCTTCCACACTCAGAAGCTAGGAAGGAGCTGGGGTTGGGGCTGGTGTGGCAGGAAGTCTTTGGAAGGGGGTGCAAGGAAAGGTGATCTTCCCAGTCTGTCAAGGTCTCTCACAATCCTTGGGAACAAGACCCAGGTGTGGAGAAGTACCTAATCGGTGCTGAAGTCCTACGTGTTAGGCTAGAGGAATGGCCCAATACAACAACATGTAGAAGCAGCTCTCAACACAAACCTGTCAGAGAGAGAAATGCCCAAGACCAGGAGCCATGCAGGCCTTGGGGAAAGTCAGGAAGGAGGTCAGTGGAGCAGAATGCAGAAGGTGAACATGGCTTCTGACTTAAGATGCAGTCCAGGAGAAAGATGCCCCTGGAATTCAAGAAGACTGAGTGATGAATCTAGAAAGGCCATCAGGAGTGCTGTTGCTGGGCCTCCATGCTGGCCTGGGTATCAGGACCCACAGGTCTCACTGCTGTTGAGGGCCTGTCATCCTGTTGTCTTCTGTTACAGTTAGAATGGGGGCCATGCATAGGGGATCTATCCCAGAGCCATCAGCAGACTAGCAACTGGCCCCCATGTGGGACATCCAGAACTAGGAGCCCTTCACTTGGGGCTGCACTCTGGTCAGAAGGACTGGGGCATCATTCAAGCACTTGAGGAGGAACAGGAGGCAAGCAAAGAGGAGAATGCAAAGGGTTTTAGAGGCTGAGCTGGCCAGAAAGGGAAGTAGCCTGCAGTCCCAAAACCACTGTGAGTATTTGGGAAGGTGGGGACCTGGGCAGGAACCTCGAATTGAACATTTCAGACAGGGTACAGGCTTTCCTGCTGTACCAACCCACCCCAAGGATGCTGTGCCCGAAAACAGCCAAGGCCCCTGGGCCATGAAGTGTGAGCCTGCAGCAGTGGATTAAATAAAACTCGTGAGGCAGCAAAGCCAGCTCTCCTGAGGGAGGATTAGGGAGGCACTGTGAAGAATGAAAAAGGGCTAAGAAAGGAAGGAAGGAAGCCTGACACATCCCAGTTGCCGAGTTAACAGGCTCACTTATTTCTCATCAAAAACCTCTTCGGCAGAGGTTAAGCACACAATGGACATGGAGAGCACTGGCCTGGTGTGGCTGCTTGAAATTCCATCCACGCACTGCCGAGTTGTATTTCTATTAATGTCCAGTGTGTGTCAGAGCGGAGATAAGGTGCTGACATCGTGTCCAACCAGTCAGCTAGTGAATGGGCCCATGTTCAACACTGCCCGACGCTGGATGCCTGTGAATGGAGGCCCCACCGCCTGTGTGTGCCATCACCACAGGGTGGCAGTATGGAAGGGAACAGCTCAAAGCCAGGTCAGGCAACCCACAAGACAGAGGTACAGATGGCAGCAATCCACAGATCGGAAGGGAAGAGGAGGAAGTACAGACAAAGAGACCCAGGGGCAGGAGTAAGGAGGGAGGCAGTCCAGCCATGGATGGCCCTTCCCAGGTGGGAGAACAGTATAAAGCCATAGAAGCCTGCACTGTACCACAAACATCCCCAGGGCATTTCAACCCAGCGGCATTAATCTTTGTCACTTGGGGTGTACTACACACTGTCTACTCTCCCCCAGGCTCTAGCCAAGGGCACAGCCACAAAACGACAGAGAAGTCTTACTGTGGTGTGGCACTGGGTGGTGGGCTGAAGAGTACAGGGCACACAACTGCCAGAGAGGATACTGAAGTAGCCAGGAACACGGCACCTACACGCTTCCTTCCTCAGCCTCACATGGGTCCACAGCTGAGAATAATCCTTGAACCCTCGTGTCTAGATGGAGTCAACTGAGAGTGTCAAGTACTGGAAATTGTGCCCAATTCAGGTTAACTCGGGAGCACCAAGACAGCAGTGGATGGTTCTAGGAGAACATGGGGCCATAGGAAAGAGGATGAAGTGAGGAGGCAAAAATACTCCAGTGTCCCAATTCTGCTTTCGGGACCACTCTATGCCTGCTCCTTCTCTGCTATATTGAAACATGACCCGTCTGAATCCTCGTCTCCTTTTAGTAGCCTGCTGGCCTCCTCTCCTACATTGTGAGGGAGCTGGGCACCACACTAAGAATTCACTGACCATTTCACCTGCCAGAACACAGAGAATGCTTTGTGTCTGCCCTTCTTGCTGAGGCAGTCTGTTTACTTCAGGGGAAGCATGCTACATGACCAGAGAGGAAGTTGAATTTCACAGAGGCTTAACAACATGCATAGGTCACATCACAGGTCTCAGTGACAGCACCTGAAGAGTCTTGAAGCCAGAGACCAGAGGTCAGCCAGTTCTAAGTCACACTGCAGAAGATGATATCGTCAGTCCACTTCTTGAATGGCATAACCCCAAAGACGTGGTGTCAAAAAGTCAGTGCCCAGCTAAATGACTCACTATCCCAGCCCTCCTTTCAGCCTGAGTTCTGCCAGAGACTTGCAGGATCTTTTCAGTATAAACTAGTAAAGCTTCACTAGGAAATGGGCTTTGGAACCCTCCTTTCTGAATTCAAAAATGATGTGACAGCTGGAGGTCAGAAGCCACTCTACATCCATGAGGAGAGGGGCACTGGGGATCAGAAAGAGACTGCAACCCTCCTAACACACTAAACTATCTGCCTGGTTATCTGTTCCTGGATATCTTAAACATGAGACAAATATGCCCCACTCTTAAGCCACCACCAAGTGGGCTTCTATGATAATAAAACCTACCAGAATTTGGTGCACATTTGGTCTATCAAAACACAAAATGAGGGGATGAGGCTCAGCCACTGAGTGAATACAGAAGAGAATCTAAGGCTTTAAGGCTCCTGTCCAATTGATGGGTCAGCATAATAACCTTTTTCAATTCTTTGTCTTACCAGTAGCCAGCAATGGCATCTACCCAAGGGGCAAACAATTTGCTTAAGTTACAAGAAGGCAAAGGTGGCATAGTGAGCAAATCATATGGATATCACACCCAGCTCTGCCAGCCTCTCAAAGATAGCACAGAGGTAGGCACTGGTCCTACTTACCAAGCAAAAAGGCACATACCATCAAGACAACAGGAGCAGCAAAACGTGAGGGTGAGTAACTTCCACCACAGGAAGAGGGTAGTGGGCACCTGGGTATACCTCTGTCTATCACCTCACACAGGTAAGGAGGGTGGCCCAGTGCTGAAACCAGATGTCCCATAAGCTTAGGCGTATAGATGACACCAAAATCTCTGCTCAAAACACAAAGCCCAGAGGATCAACTTGGGCCTGGGCCTTCCACAAGTCAGAATATTGTGGAAAATCAGGGAGGGCATATCTTGCCACTCTGACACCGCCATAGCTGGCAGCTAGCAGCTCGCTTTCTTGGGGACCCACTGGATATACAGAGGCCAGGGGCCTGACTGTGGTTGGCAGCCTGGTTGGTCTTCAAGAAGCTGAAGAGAAAACGCTTCCTTCAGTTTTCTCCAGGTCCCAGCTCAGCTGTCAGCCTGCTCATTTGTCTCTAGTGTAACATAAATTTTCATAGACACACACAATCTGCTAATTAAAAGTAATGACATCAGGAATGGAACCACAATCAGCCACTTGCCTAACAAAGTTCGCACTAATGAGGACTTGCTGCTTCTGTGGACACACAGTGGAGGGCAACAGAGTGCCCCCAGACAACTCTACAAGGCCACACTGGAAGCACCTATAACCCTGTAATAGAGGCCAGACTGGAAGTCCACCCCAAATCCTTACTTTTTCATTAGAATACAATGTACACATATTATGCTTCCCAGAAGTAAGGCTTCCATTGAGTGTGAATCTGAGCAGGCCACAGAGCAATAATAGCTTTCTTTAAACAGGTTCCCAGGCCCCCTACTTCTCCCTAGGGAGACCACCATTCATCTTTACCTTGTGTAACTGGAACAACTCAGGTCACCTTATCCACACCAACTTCTATCCTAGCATTTCCCCCCAGCCTCACCCCCTGTTCTCACACTACACCTCCTGGACCTCTACCAAGAGGCCAGTAGTTGGCTGACAGCTGCTAAGAAGAAAGTTAGAATTTGTGGCATGGATGCTGTTATTACACACTTGATTAGGGTGAGAAGTAGGCTTCCCAGGGGAGATGCTAAAACCTCTATCTGCAGGTCTATTGGGCCTGCCTCAAGGTATAGCCCAGTAACCTATCAGTGATAGGACCAGCAATACCTCACATGCCCCAGAATACCTTGCAAAGAGTTCTCTTTGTTCTGGTCCTAGCCTCGCGTATGGCCTGGGTTGCAGTTGCTGCTCAGAGTCCAGGGATTCCCCTGGGATGACCAACATCCATAATTTTCTGGCTCCAGCAAATCCCTGATCACTATCTCCTACAAGGCTGAGCTCAGAATGTCTGCCCCCTCCTCTAGAGACAGCTGACTGTCTTCCCAAGCTACCCTGGGCAGAGGACAGAGAACCACCCTGTGCTGTTCTTCTGCAGATGATGTCCAGAACCAATTTAAAAGAAAAAAAACACCAAGCATAGAAATCTATAAGAAAAGATGGTTTGTTATCAAGAAGAAAAACAGCCAATAGAACTGTAAAGCAGAAACCAGAGGAAGCCACTGTTTTGGACTAAACCCCAGCATGGTGAAGTGGAAACCAGAGGAAGCCATTGTTTTAGACTAAATTCCAGCATGGTGAAGTGGAAACCAGACTAAATCCAGCATGGACTAAATCAGCATTAAAATGGAGTCACTTATGCTAAAGTTATCCACATCCAAACTGAAAGTAAACTGTTTATCCAACCTTCCCAGAAAAAGGATTAGAAAGGAAACAACCAAGCTTGCACACAGGCCAGTATAAACTAGTCTGACCATGAAGTTCCTGATGTCCCAATCTTACACAGCACTCTCAAGTGAACTAACAGCTAGGTCCTATTGTACTACCTCCTTGTCCTCATCTTAGAAAGAAACTTCTTGAGCTTGTTTCTACTGTCTTCAGAAAGCCATTCTGGTCAGACTGCTCAGTCCCCCTGTCCAGTCATCAGAACACAGGTCTATTTCATAGGATGAAGTGTTGTCCAGTTCTAGAACTGAAAATTAAGTAATCTCTTTAAACCAAAGTGTTAGAATTTGGTCAAGTGACAGAGTCAATTCTAGAGATGACCAAGGCGTATGAATTACAGTCTTCTGGGTGGCTACCGGGTGTGCTCAGATGATCCACAGTAAAGGGTGGCAGTGTGTAAGGGAGGGGCACTTTTTCACTATATAAAATGGCAAGGGAGGAATAAAGGAGGTTTCAGGATTTCTCCACAGAGATCACTGTCATCTCACTGCAGGTGAGGAGACTACATCTCAGTGCAGCCAACACAAATCTTCCCACTAAGAAGGTGACCACACAGCTCCCAAGTTACTCCACAGAAAGACTACGGTGAGAGAGATGGCTCAGTGGGTTAAGAGCACTGGCTGCTCTATCATAAGATTCAGAATTTGGATACTAGCACCCATATCAGAAGGCTCACAAATGCCTGTAACTCTAGACTCAAGGGTTCTGAGGCCCTCTTACAACTTCTGAAGGTTTCTGCACACATGAAAGTTCATTCTTATTCTCTCTCTCTCTCTCTCTCTCTCTCTCTCTCTCTCTCTCTCTCT
>LOJH01011398.1:7648-33739 GCA_001685095.1 Ellobius talpinus
ATTTTTCTTAACCCAGAATGAATCCGAAGTCTCCCATTTCCTGTGGGGAAACAAAGCAAAACTTCTTCTCCAAAATAACATATTGTTTGACTTAAATTTTGAAGTCAAGTCATTTTCAACAAATACAGGTTGAATTAATCCAGCAGTGTTTATAATCAAATGTCTTTTAGCAGCTGTTTCTCCTTCCTCAGTAGTCAAACAAGTCAAATACAACATAATAATATACAGTATCCAGACTCTCTGTGTATTTTCCATCTTTACATTGCTTTTTTTCTTACTCTATTTCTTTTAATTTTAATTTTTTTTGAGACAGGGTTTCGCTGTGTACTTTTGACTGTCCTGGAACTCTGTAGATCAGTCTGGTCTCAAGCTCACATAGATCCACCTGTCTCTGCCTCCCAAGTGCTGGGGTTAAAGGCATGTGCCACCTCGCCTGGCTACTCTATTTCTTTTTAAAAAGACTTTATCCTTTTTCTTTGCTTTCCCAATCCTATGTATATTTTTAAACACACTGTAAGCCACTTACAGATTTTTTTCATCTAAATCTGTCGTTACTGTGTATCTCTATCTTCTTCTGACCACATGAGTCTTAACTCTGCTAAGCAGCATGGCTAGGATTAGAGCTACGGCTTTGGCAGCTGGCTCTGCCCCATTCTTTAGCTTCCTGATAGTGTAGCTTCATGGTGGAGGAATAAATCTGGCAGGAGCCAGATTTATTGCCACACCTCTGTGAAGTTTCTAGGTCCATGCTATCACCAAGAAAGCCTGATGTCAGCAGTTCATAAACACCATTTAAATGTTTAGTGGCAGAGCCTCTTAAAAGAGCTGTGAGATTTTTGCTGCTAATACTGAGCCAAGAAGCCTCTCTCAAAGAAACCACATCTCTGCCCGCCTCCAGCAAACAGTCTACTGGAGTAAAGATGGTTACCAAGAAGTTGCACTTGACTCTGTTCTTGTCTGTCTAGAATCTTTTTTTAAGGCTTTCTCAGACTTTATGTGGAAATTCTTGCCAAACATTTGGGCGCTATTTGTAAAAGGAGACTGCACTTTCATTTCCTGGCCTCCCAGACTTGAATAATCAAACAGAAACTGTATTAATCACAACACTGTTTGACCAATGGCTCAGGCGTATTCCTAATTTGCTCTTACACCTCAAATTAACACATTTCTATTAATCTATGTATCACCACAAGACTGTAGCTTACTGGTAATGTTTTGGTATCTTTCTCCTTCAGAAGCTACCTGGTGTCTCTTTGACTCCACCTACTCTCTCTCTGTATCTCTGTTTGAATTTTCCACCTGGCTTTACTCTGCCAAGCCATTGGCCATAACAGCTTTATTCATCAACCAATAAAAGCAACACATATACAGGACATCCCACCTCAAATGGCTATTGGTTTAGTTATAGTATTAAATTGTGAATGATAAGCAGTAGACTCTCGAAAAATCTGGTGTGCATGATCCACCTGGCTGCTTTTTTGTTAGCCTGTGGTGGACTGGAGACAAGGATTTGGATATGGTAGACTGGAAATGTGTTCTGTAGAAGTTTTGCAAAAATTGGGATCTCTAGTCTGACATGATAAAATTAACCCTCTGTGGAAATGTTACAAATGTCTCTACAGACTGAAATGGGGAGACCTGGGGCTGGAAGTGGTAAAGCTGAAGAAAGAGGGATATTCACATGGAAATGTTGACTTCAATACTTAGCATGTTATGACTGGTTGGGAGAGAGTTGGTGAGGAATGTAAGGAATGTCTCTTAGGGATGCTTGGTGATCAGAGAACAAAGGAATTGCTTACTGAGTATCTTAACCATGGTTTATTTGCTTTATTGAGAGGGTTTGCACTATGTAACTCAGACTGGTCTTGAATTTACAGTCTTCCTGGCTCAGCTATCTAAGTAATGGGATTATGTTGGAGGAAGCCACTAGTTAGTTCTCGGCTGCTCAGCCTTGAAATAATCTCACAGAAACTGTACTAATTAAATCACTGTTTGGCCCATTAGCTCTAGGTTCTTATTGGACAACTCTTATATTACTTTAACCCATTTATATTAATCTGTGTATCACTATGTGGCTGTGGCTTACCGGGTAAAGTTCCCAGCTTCTGTCTCCAACAGTTCCATGGCTTCTCTCTGACTCTGCCCTTCTTTCTCCCAGCATGCAATCTAACTTTCCCCACCTAGTTCTGTCCTTCCCTGCTATAGGCTCAAAGCAGTTCCTTTATTAACCAACGATATTCACAGCATACAAGAGGAATCCCACATTAGGATTACAAGCATGTACCACCTTGCAGCACTGCTTTAATGTAGCCCAAAGCATGCTTCCTTGTGCTACAAGACATTGAGTAGCTGAGACAAATGCCTGAGAGAAACTTCAAGGAGGAAATATTTGACTCATGTTTTCAGAAGTTCCAACCAGTGGACACCTGGTTCCACTGCTCCTGGGCTCAGGTGAGACAGGGCCTTCTGCTGGGGAGCACATGGTGGAGCATAGCAGCATCAAATTCTATGGCAGACAGGAAGCAGAGGGTTCTAAAGGTGCCAGAGACAACATGCCCTTCCAAGCCTCCCCACCACCATGACCTGCTTCTTTCAACTAGGCCCAACTTCCTCAACTTTCCTCTTCTTCACTACATAGCAGCACCAGGTGGGGAGCACACCCTCCATAGATGGGCTTGTAGAGGACACTCCATTTTTAGCCATAACCATGATCCACAAATCAGGTGGTCAAGTTTTTTTTTGTACTTCAACTATCTATTAAAGCTGGGCGTGTTGGCATATGCATTTAATCCCAGCACTTTGGAGGTGGAGGCTGTTGGATCTCTATGAGTTCAAAGCCAGTCTGGTCTACAGAGTGCATTCCAGGACAGCTACGGTTGTTACACAGAGAAACCCTGTCTTGAAACACCAAAACCAAACCAAACCAAAACCAAAACCAACCAACCAAACGAAACCCCCAAATATCTATTAAAATTAGAGTGGATTTTTAAATTAAAAACACATGCATTCCTTGTTTACATTTAATTACAATTTATTCTTATATAATATCCAATACACTGTGTTTTTACTTCTAAAATGAACCCACATTGAAACTTGCCGTAATACATAAGATCATCTTATACTTAGAAATGTGTATGAGAATGTGAGTTACCTTTAAAGTAAACATCTTCTGTAGAATAAAGACTTTGTAGGTCAACGTTGGGCTTTTTAAAGAGAGGTATTTTAATGCTTAAAATAGTGGCTTGTCTTCTTTCCACAGCTATAAAAAAGTACAAAAGATGACTATATTGTTTCAAATCGCTATGTATAGTATCATACATAGTAGACTTTGAGCAAAATGGCAATGACTATACTATTAAATAAGGATATCTGCTTTTGTTTTGAAACAGATAGCCATCAACACCCAATGTGATACCATGCAGTTTCTTGCCATTTGGAGCTAGAATTCTGTTGAGTACTATGCTCATCTAGGGGCTTTAGACCTTCACTGAGAGGCTCACATTCATTCAGATTTAGCATAGAGGACTTCCTGGAATTTGCAGAGGAAGTAGTGAGGAGTTGCCTAGTGACAACTCATCACAACATAACCCCCTATAAATTTAGCACTGTACATTGGGCCCTATTAAAATCATTTTAGAAAACCAGGCCTAAGAAGTTATTGAGTACTCTAGGCTGAGGAAAATGTGTAACCTCTTCATCTAGACTCCCTAAGGAGGTGAACACACAGCACTATGATGGAAACAGGCCCCCACCCACCTATCGGCTGAACACCTGGTGTGTGCATCAAGGATGGGCAGGCACAGAAGTCCCATCCAGCTGACCCCAGGGACTGCAGATTGGCCTACTCAAGTACCAGCTGTGCACATGTGCCATGGCATAAGCGTGGAGGTCAGAGTTCACCATGTTTGTCCTAGGGACTGAGTTTAAATCATCAGCCTCAGAAGCAAGTGTCTTTATCTGCTGACCCATCTCACCAGTCATTTTGGTTGGTATGCTTTAACTACTGCTTCAGTTTTGCTAATGACTGTAAGTCTTCCCTTGGTATTTTAAATAACCCTTTTTTGTGGATAATACACTTGCCTTTATCACTGTATTACTGATGCCTTCTGACCATTTGCATAGATTATTTTTGAATTTTCTGGCATGTACCATTTTTTCTAATTCTCCCTCTATATAGCTGTCACTTCAGGATTTTTTTCTATTGCAATCTTGGGTATCATAGATAGGGTTTCATTTGCTGTAATGAAATACCATGGTCATAAACAACTTGGGGAGGAAAGGGTTAATTCAGCTTACATCTCTTAAGTCCCACTCCCATCACTGAGGGAAGTCAGAACAGGAATTCAAATAGGGCAGTAACCTGGAAGCAGGAGCTGATGCAGAGGCCGTGGAAGGGAGCTGCTTACTGGCTTGCTCCTCAAGGCTTCCACAGCCTGTTTTCTTTTCTTTTTTTTAAAAAAAAGTTATTTATTTTTTAAATTTTTTTTACATTCCAACTACAGTTTTTCCTCCCATCCCTCTTCCCACCCCCTTCACCTCCCCCCAACCCACTTCCCATCNGCTTACTGGCTTGCTCCTCAAGGCTTCCACAGCCTGTTTTCTTTTCTTTTTTTTAAAAAAAAGTTATTTATTTTTTAAATTTTTTTTACATTCCAACTACAGTTTTTCCTCCCATCCCTCTTCCCACCCCCTTCACCTCCCCCCAACCCACTTCCCATCNACTCCTCCCAACAGGTAAGGGTTCCCATGGGAAGTCAACAAAGTCTGGCACATTAAGTTGGGGAAGGGCCAAACCTCTTGCCCTGTATTAAGGCTGAGCATGGCCTCCCACCATGGTGGTTCCATGGATTGAGTTCTAATAAGCTACCTCATGCACCAGGGATAGATCCTGGTCCTACTGCCAGGGGCGTTTCAGATAGTTCCAGCTTCACCACTGTCCCACATGCAGAGGGCCTAGTTCAGTCCCATGGGGAGGCTCCACAGCTGTCAGTCTAGAATTCATGAGTTTCCACGAGCTTGGTTCAGCTGTCTCTGTAGAGTTCCCCATTACGATCTCAACCTCCTTTGCTCATACATTCCCTCCTCCCTCTCTTCAGTTGGATTCCCAGAGCTCGACCTGTTGCTTAGTTGTGGATCTCTGCATCTGGTTCCCTCAGTTACTGGATGAAGACTCTGTAGTGATATTTCATTTGCATTTTAATAAATAAAACTTTCCTGCAGATCTGAGAGTAAAACAGTCCCACTGGTCAGCCTTACAAACCAGGCAGTGGTGGTATACACATACCTTTAATCCCAGTAGCCATTCTAGTTGCCATAGAAACTGGGCAGAGCATGCTTTTAATCCCAGTGGTGCACGCCTTTAATCCCAGCCGAGAGAGGATTATAAAACGGGAAAAGACAACTCTCATACACAGTCTCATTCTGAGATTCCAGGAGGCATGATCACTATTTCAGACTGAGGTTGAGGTAAGAGCTGGTACTTTTCTGACCTTCATGTTGAACCCCAATTTCCCTCTCTGAGTTTCAATCATGCTACAAGGCTCTATGATGACAATTAGGGTAGTCACCAATCTGACTATAGGGGAAGGCCAATTCAGGCACCCTCTTCATTACTGCAAGGAGTCATTATAGCTGGAGTCATCCTTGTGGATTTTTGGGAATTTCCCTAGCACCAGGTTTCTCTCTTTGTTTTGTTTTATTTTGTTTTGTTTTTGAGACAGGGTTTGGTTCTCTGTGTAACAGCCCTGACTGTCCTGGGCTCACTTTCTATACCAGGCTGACCTTGAATTTACAGAGATTTGCCTGCTGAGTGCTGGGATTAAAGGACTCTAGTTTATGTCAAGTTGACATAAAATTAGCCAGAACACCGGGGTACGGTTATTTTTCCGAGCCTAGGTCTTATTTGTTGAGTCTTTTATGATTACTTGTTGGAGTGCATCTTTAAATCATGTTTTGTTTGTTTGTTTTCCAGATCAGATAGCTGTGAGGGAAAAGTCCCAAGTTCTTTCATACCTGACTTTGTCTTTTTACTTTTGTTCTTCTATTTGATTAATATGAAATAGGTTCAGTGTTCTTTTCCAACTTTGCAGGTGTTATTCTAGGGTTTCTATTTCTCTGTTGAACTCTTGTGCTGCTGCTGATTAGTTTCAGTTCTCTGTAGATAAACCTTTCTTCTCTCTCTCTCTCTCAGCACTTTAAGGATATTTCCTTAGTGTTTGACATTCTAGGATATCACAAGGATGTTTTTCAGTGTAAGTGTTTATTTTATGCTAGTTACAATTTAGTAACCTTTTCAAATTGGACTCTTTCTTCAATTACAAGAAATTTTGTTCTTTTTTTTAAATGACTCCTTTTCCTCTCTTGTTTCCATCTGGAATTCCATATAAATAGATGTTGATCCCCACAGAGGAATAGTTTATATAAAAAACCCTACTCTACCAAGCTTCTCTTTTACTCATTAGCATGGAAGGCCTACATTAGAAGAAAGACTGAAATTGTGATTTTTAATCCCTGGACCCATGCCTGGGTATCTGTGGTGGTCCATAGCAGTAAGATTAGGTTGCCACTAGAATCCTTTCTATATCAGTTCCACCCAAGAACAGCCAAGACCTTGAGGATGGGATTTCTTTTTATTGAAGTATTTCCACTAATGGGTGAAAAAACATTGATAAAATATTGCCATTTGGAAACCTCCGAGGAAACTGTGAACCTTAGCAATGATCATCAGAAAGAGATAACATCACAAGAAAGAGATGAAATTATCTTGCTCCAAATAAAACTTAAGTATTAACAAGCTGGACACAGACAAATATGGTCACAGTATCTGCTAAATATCCCAGACCTGGCAGTAAATAACAGAGGTACTCTTAGAGCCATTGCATTCTATATGAAAAGCCAACTCCTTTCTGTAGGGCCCCCAATGAAGATAGTTGAAAGGTATTACTGGGGTGCAAGTAGACAAATTCATAGAGTGTGAAAAACTCTATAGGAAAAACTAACTATCTCCTTCATCAATAAATTCCAATGCATAACATAGATGGAGAGAAAAAGTCATATAGAAAAAGATACTTAAACGACATGCTTTAGTTAGGGACTCTATTGTTGTGAAGAGACACAATAACCACAGCAACTCCTTTAAAGGAAAACATTTAATTGGGGCTGGCTTACAGATCAGAGGTTTAGTCTATTATCATCATGGGAAGCATGGTGGCATGTAGGCAGATGTGCTGGCGAGATAGCTGAGAGTTCTACATCTAGATCAGCAGGCAGCAGAAAGAGACAGAGAGTCACTAGACCTGGCTTGAGCTTCTGAGACCTTAAAGCTCACTTCCAGTGACACACTTCCTCCAAAACGGCCACACCTAGTCCATCAAGGCCACAGCTCCTAATAGTACCATTCCCTATGAGCCTATGAGGGCCATTTTCTTTCAAACCACCACAAGAAATGTCAACAAATTGCAATATGAGGGTCTTATTTAGATGCTGATAGGAATAAAAAGCATATAAAATTATGAAACTATCAGATATATTTGAATGCTGGTTATATCTTTGATGATACTAAGGAAGAATTTTTGACACTCTAGGTATATTAACAATATTGGACTCACGATGTAAAAGGAGTCCTTACCACTTAGAGAAATATAGTAAAACGTTTATGAATGAAATAATATATTACCTATGGGTTGCTTGAAGATACCCTATGCGTAAGTAATCTGTGTATAGATACACTAAAATTGACATCAAATGAGTTATCAAGGTGAGTGAGGAGCTCATGGGGACTCTTGGTTCTTAAAATACTCCTTGGTCTAGTGTCCAGATTCAGGAAGGTAGCTCTTGTTACCATGATGCCTATTTACATATTTTAATTAATTAATTAATTAATTAATTGTGTGTGGAACATGTGTATGCAATGATACACATGTCCCAGTGCATATATGTATGTCATAATCAATGTGTGTGTACCCCAGACTTGGTGGCCCATGAGCTTCCAGTCAATTCCCTTGTCTCCATCTCTTACCTTGTCTTAAGAACACTGAGATTACAGATGTATCTCACCACATCTGGCTGTTTACAGGAGTCCCTGGGATTGAACTGAGTCATCAGGCCTGTGCTGTCAGTGCTTTTACCTCCTGGGTTATATCCCAGTTCTCCTATTTTCATGATTCTCTCCTCAGGGGTTGCACCTAAGAGAATACAGTCATATTATCTGCTAAATGTTCCAGGCCTAGAAGCAGTGACGATGTTATTCCTATAGCCACTGCTTTCCGATGTGAAAAGCCATCATTTTGTTTTGGAGTACTAATCGCTCAGTACTATTAATAGCATTCAAATGCCTTTCTGGCTCAAAGTTCCGAAGTCCACCCCCAGTCAACTCAATTGGGTGTCGTTTTTCACAGCAAAAGCCCCAAATCTGCTACCAACTTCTCTTAGTTGGCTTTCTATTGTTCTGATAAATACCATGACCAAAGCAATTTTGAGAATAAGTGCTTTTATTTCATCTTCTAAGTCCCAGGTAACAATGTGTCACTGAGGGAAGTCAGAGCAGGAATTTAGAGGCAGGAACTGAAGTAATGCCCACGGAGGAATGTTGCTTCCTAACTTGCTCAGCATGTTTTCATATGCAACCCAGGACCACCTGCCCAGGAGTGGCAATGCCTACAGTGGCTGCTCTCCATCACATCAGTCGTTAACCAAGAAGATGCCCCATGGACATATCCATAGGCCAAACTGATGAAGGCAGTTCCTCAAGGGAGTTTTATCGTCTAGAGAATGGCTTTAGTTTGCATCAGGTGGACAGAACTGCCACAGGGTTAATTAATAAGAAGAAAAAAAGTGTTTAAATGTTTATACCTGATAAAGGAATGACCTTATAAAAAGTACAAAAATCAAGTCAAAACAAAATAACAAACAATAAAACACAGCCAACTAACGAACAAACAATATCCCAAAATACATGAAACTGAAAGTGGTAGAATTCAAAGAGAAAACAAATGGATTCACAGTTGTATTTGAAAACCTTGGCACTATTTTCTTAGTGTTTAGCAGAGCATATTGTCAGTTGCTAAGACATCAGCTAACTTGTCCTTCCTGCCATGCATGGCTCTTTCTTACACAAACCAGCAGAAGACTTATAATTCCAAGTGCACACAAAACTGTCACCACAGAAAAACATATGCTATCACATAAAGGAAATGTTAATACAATTAAATGGATGAAAATAGTAAATAGTGTACTCACTGAGCATAAGAAAATGAAAAAAAAATAATTAAACAGTTAGAAAAATGTCTAATTATTTGAGATAGGTATAGCTTTGCATGCATGTAATTCTAGTACAGAGGATCTAGAAGCAAAAATATCAGAATTTGAAGGTTACCCTGGGCCTACATAGTGAGTTCCAGGCCAGCCTGGGCCACATAAGACCTTGTTTAAAAAATAAATAGCTAATCTCTAAATGTTTAGAAATTGATTAATGCAATGGTAACAGTATACTTGACTTAGTTAATAATTGGAACCCAATCATGTCTTTCTTATTTATCCTATAAACACTCATGGTGTGTGTGTCATTTGCTTTGCATCAGTGACAGAAGAGAAGAGCTTTTAAAAAAGTTATTTATTTGTATTTTATGTACATTGGTGTTTTGCTCACATGTATGTCTGTGTGAGAATGTTGGATCCCCTGGAACAGGAATTACAGAGAGTTGTGAGCCACCATGTGGTTGCTGGGAATTGAATCAAGGACCTCTGGAAGAGCAGTGAGTGTTCTTAACAGCTGAGCCCAAAAAGAGATTTTGGTGACAAGAAGGGCTTGCAAAAGCTAAGAGGAACTCTAAAGGGATAATGTACCATCAATTCCTTTTTGAGATGTTTAACATCTATGGGTCAGCAGATAGAGGCTTTCACTGCTAGAACTTCCTAAAGGGGGCCCTGATGGTGTGAGCAAAAGCACATCAGTTTTCAAGTCCATATGGCAGAGAGTTAGGAGGATATACTTCTAACCCAGCACTATGTGGGCATCCCAAGGACTTCAAGCGTTGGGAGGAGATATGGAAACTACAGTTGCTATGGACTCTGCATCTCATGATAGACACTGAACAGTTTGTCAGGCAGCCTTGCAAGCAGAAAAATGGAACAGTATTTCACTAATATCGTAAGAACAGGGTGAGATTACCAGAAATAAATGGCATGGGGTGGGTGACTTTAAAGTGGTATCTGGTTTCACTACACCATAGATGTTTACCTGCTAACCACATATAAATTACTAAGGGCAGAAATGGAATGGCCTACTTTCCTAGAATAAGGATGTTCTGATAACTTAATTGTTTGACAACCTGTGGGGAGAAGAGACACCCCCACATCCCCACACCCCCCACAGAGAGACAGGGATATACACAGAGAAGCAGAAACAGAGACAGAGACCTGAGCAGCACGCTGCTTGGCCTCCAATACATTTCCCTATATGGAGAATAGCCTTATTGATTCTTACCTGATAGAACCGCTACCTTAATCTTGTATCAGGTAAGGTTTGGAAAGGATCTTTAAAGACAAGTGACAAATGCAGGAGGCTGGTATAAACCTGTCTAAACAGTGCCCAGGGGCTGGAGGGAAGGAAGGGAAAATAATGTGATTACATTTTCATTTCAAAAAAATTAAAAGCTGTTTCGAAAGGGATACAATTGGCGATAACATAATTATGGTTGATAAAGTACAGAACTCCCCTGATCCACTTTCTTACTATATTTTCTGTCAAGAAGAAATTTTTTATTCTGAAAACTTTGGCTCAGTGTTTGTATAACTTTGCCATGTATGTACCATACATGGGGATTTGGTGGGTCTGAAGAATTTGCAGTTTTAATACGCTTGTAGATGACACTGGTGCTGCTGCTGCTGCTCCTGGTGCTGCTGCTGCTGTTCCTGGTGCTGCTGCTCCTGCTGCTCCTCCTGGTGCTGCTGCTCCTGGTGGTGGTGCTGGTGGTGCTGGCGGTGCTGGTGGTGGTTCTTAACCACACCCTTTCCTAGTGAGAGTCTAGGTCAGATACTGTTAAAGGAAGAAAAGTCCATGGTGAGTAAATGCTTATCAAAAAGTGTCCCATTGCCCCAAACAGGTTTGTGTCTATGGTCTGGATGAATTAGTTCCATCTCTCAATATCGAGGAGCAAATGAGACAACTAAATTGCTGTTGGACATAATTTTATTTCACCAGTTTGGAGATTAGGAGAAGTGCGAAAAGCTCAAGGGTATACAAGTTTGGGCGTAGATTTTAAAATGGAAAGAAGAGTGTCAATACACTTGAGAACTCCAGGAGACAGTCTAATCAAATAGCTTATGTACACTGGGACTCCCTGGGAGCAAAAGTTGGCAGACTAGTTTCACTAGCTGTCATAGGTTTACTAGCATGCTAGTTCAGGGAGATTGAATAGAGAGCTAGTGACATTTTCTGAGCCCTACCTGAGGACGTTCATACTTTTATTTCTGGTTGTGAGGATAATTAGGGGTGGGGTTGGTGGCTGGTTGCACAAGGGTGCCCAGACAGCTCTGGTTAATGCTGATAAGCTCCCAAGGGTCAATCTCCAGCCCTGTTACAAATTTTCACCCTTGACAATTTTATTGATAACTGAGATTGGGGAATCTCAAAGATTAGGGTATATTAGACTATCTTGGTGGAAAAGGGGTGACTGAAAGAAATGTAGGTTTCAAGTCTCTAATCCTTTACTCTCTTTTAGCAGGTTCAGAATAGGGCAATCATTTTTTTCCTTGCAATGCTGGAGAATGAATCTAGTTCCTCATGCATGCTAGGCAAGTGTTCTGCCACAGAGCTTCAGTTTTCTTAGAAATAAGATGCTTTTTATCTTGGTCTATGTATATTTTATGTTGTAACAGAGCACCTGATTTGTAAAGAATAGAGGTCTACTGTATCTCACAGTTGTATAGGGTGGGATGTTTAAGAATATTCTGGAATTCTGTTGGAATCTTCTGGGATTCTGGTGAAGGACTACACTGTTTCAACTTAGGGAGGCAAGAAGGGGAATCAAATGCATGCAGAAGAGAGAGAATGCAGGCAGGTTGTCTTGTAGCAACCTACTCTTGTAGTAACTAATCAGTCACGCAACTGAGAACTCACTCATGCAGGAAGGGTACTAGCGATTCATAAGATCTTTGGCCCTATGACCCAAATACCTCTCAATAGGCTTCATTCCTCAACATTGTGATATGTGCGCATTAGGGTTCCCACACATGAAGTTTTAGTGGACACTTTCAAATTACAACAGTCTACATTGTTTTAATTAATTATTTAAAAAAGAAGTTCAGGGAGCAGAGAGATGGCTTGGTGATTAAGAGTCCTTGCTGTTCTTCCAGAGGATCCGAGTCTGTTGTTCAGCACCTGTGTCAGGCGGCTCACAACT
Source organism: Ellobius talpinus (assembly GCA_001685095.1). Lineage (NCBI taxonomy): Eukaryota > Metazoa > Chordata > Mammalia > Rodentia > Cricetidae > Ellobius > Ellobius talpinus. Next base: position 20,050 of record LOJH01011398.1, read on the forward strand.
GCCTGTAACTTTCGCTCCAGGGGATCCAACATGTTCTGATCTTCAGGCTCATGCATGCACATGAATGTGTGCACAATAAATGAATGAACATTTTTTAAAAGTAGTTTTGAACTTTTGCTTTTGAGAAGGTGGGATGCACACACCTTTCACTATTTATCCCACAAATGACAACTAAAAACTCTTGCTACTAATAAAGACAAAAATAAGAATACTGTGATATGGTCTCATCTGGGCCCAGACTGCTGCTAAGGGCCATGTCAGGGTCCATGGCCCTATAGCAGTCAGGGTACGGATTGATGTATGGGGCACCTATTGCCACCAAGTGCTATGAGGATGCCCAGGGTCAGATCTAAGTCCAGGCTTGTGTCCAAGGGCTAGGAAGCATCCAGATCTGAGTGGCCTGTATTGCTACACAAGGTCATGATTGTGTCTGGGCCAGAGCTGTAGCTGCAGGCCATGTCAGGGTCCATGGCCCTTCTGCAGCCAAGGTCTGTACTAATGTCCAATGCACCTGTTATCATTGAAGGCCATATAGACACCAGAGATCAAGGGACATATTGGTGTCTCAGGACCATACTGCCACTGGGGCAGTGGTGACATCCAGACTCAGCCACTGTTGAGAACCATGTTGGGGTCCATGGTTCTACCATGGTGGGGTCAGTGCCAAAGTCCAGGTTCTGCATTGCCACCAAAGGTCACATAGAGGCCCAAGGTTAGGGCTACAACCATTCCCACCTGAGTGACCAGTCCCTCCACCCAGAGCCAGTATGTCAACCAGGCCCAAGCTGCTGCTGAGGGCCATGTCTGGGTCCATGGTTCAGCTACAGCTGGGATGGGTGTGGATTTCTGTGGTCTGTATCACCTCAGGAGGCCATAGGAACCATGTGAGATGAAATCAGAGGACCATGTTGAGCTGGCCATGCCCTTCATTGGCCCTAGGAAAGATGGCCTTGCCTATCCCTGGACACTACAGTGAGAGAGCTGCCCCTGCATGAGGAGAAGAGAGATGGCCCCCACCCCTCACCACAGGCCAGAGTGAACTGACCCTGAGGGCATGAATGTAGGGAAGCTGACTCCATCCACTTGTCCAAGGTGGGGTGAGCCCAGGGGCCTGGAGTGACCAACTTGACTACTATCCAGGCCCCCAGCTGGGCCTTGGGTTGACCCATTCTAGCACCTACCCCATCCATCTAGGACTGGCTGGAGCTGGTGAAGAGACAGGTCCTGTGGAACAATACCCATAAGATCTCCATACTTGGGGCAGCCACAGGAGTCCCAGAGGAGTTCGGGCGAGGATCCAGTGATGATGGTGTGCCAGAAGCCAGATGCCATGTACCAGACCAGTGACTCACTGCAATGAACATTTGCCAGTAAAACCGATGTGACAAAGAGGTGTACTATTGGGCACACTGAAGCCATTGCCCCCAGGACGGATGAAGAGGTGCTGGAGAAGCAGGAAAGAAGGAGAAGCAAAGAGATTTTTCTATTGTTGTGAATTTTGTTTGGTTTTTGTTGTGGGTTTTTAGTTCTTTGGTTTTTTTTTTGCTTTTGTTTGCTTTGATTTGTTTCCTTATGTGGGGGTTCATGGAAGGGATGAGGGGAGCATGGCAGGGAGACCAGGAAGTGAATGGAATTGGGGTACATAATGTGAAACTCCCAGAGTCAATAAAGAAGTTATTAAAGAAAAAATTAAAAAGGAATACTGTGATAAATGGAGAGAAAGTAGACTATTTAGAAATCTTGGAGCCTACAAAATGGCATGATGGTAGATTCCTTGGGTTTTCTCTTTGTATTGTCTAGTCTAGAATTGGAGTTAAGAAGGCACCTATCTGGAATTGCTAATGATTGCAGACGAAGAGAAAAAGGTTCAGGGAAAGTTTGTTCTGTCTAGCCTAAAGATCAGAAAAGGGTAGCCTTAAAAGGCATATTTTTAGACATAATTCTACTCCAGCCAAACACTACAGAAACACTCTAGCCGGGAGCCTAGACTTCTACCCACACAAGGTTATAACAACACATTCCAGTCTTCCCACCAAGTGGTATCAGAAGATGCCCGGAAAAGTCAGGACTCTGAGTACTGCCAAGAAGGAAAGAGGCAACTTCCCCTCATGGTGCCAGAAGACTCTATAGGAAGGAGACTGGAAAGCTGTTCTATAAGCAGGGGGTATTGATGGAGCCTGCGTGGGAACCCACAGCCCTCATTCCTACTCAGTAGTCCTTCCTCAGTTGTGGAAGGGAGTCAAGGGGGTAACCTGGACTTTCACCACAAACTAACCGTAAAGTGCATTTATTTCTCCTTTTCTGTGATACGACCATCACAAGAAAGCAGCTAAATCCTCAGGCTTAAGTATGGTCAGACATACTCAAAATGTCAAGGCTTCATTAGAAAGCGTGACTGAAAAGTGACTGAAAAAAGATAGTGGAAGTATATTGGTGTTTTAGACAGCTTTACATCACAAGAACAAAGTGCATGAGAATTATCTTATAAAGAGAAAAGATTGGCTGGAGAGATGGCTCAGTGGAAAAGCATTTTATGCTCTTTTAGAGCATCCAAGCTTTGTTTCTGGAATCCACACTGGGAAGCGTCAAACTCCAGTTCCAGGGAATATGACATCCTCTTCTGACTTCTAAGGGCGCCTGCATACACATGCCATACACACATGAACACACATGCACATGCATGCATACACACATGCAAACATGCACACAGACCCATTAACTTGAGAAAATTTAAAAGTAAAAAAGCTTTAGCCAGGTATGGTAATTCAAAGCTGACGTTCCAGCATTTGAAAATGAGGAAGGAGGACTGCCAGAAGCTGGATGCCAGTTTGTGCAACACGCAGGTAGAGAAAGTGAAGGGAGAGAATTTGATTTGCACATATGTTTTTGAGCTTCTGGTCCATGACTGGTCAGACCCATTACTGTTATGTGTCTCATGGCAGGAAAAACTCCTTTTTTTGACCAGTAACTGTTATAATAGGATGGGATCCAACAGTTAAAAAGTAACGAGGGGATAAATTGAACCAAGAACTCAAAGCACCTGCATACTGAAAATGGTAAGAACATTTATAAGGGATAGAGAAGGGGCCAGAGTTCAATTCTCAGCACCCACCTCAGGCAGTCCACAACCAACCACCTGGAAGCCCAGACCCAGGGCATCTAATACCATCTTCTGTCTTTCTGTTCATCTACTCTCTCTCTCTCCCTCTCTCTCACACACACACACACACACAAACATTAAAGAAAAAGCAGGTGGTGCTACATTACTGTCCTACACAGTAGCTATCAGAGTAAAGAAAACCGTAGGGACATTAACTGATGGGGAAAGGGTCAGTTTACCAAACAGACATCAAAATGTGAGTGTGTATCCTCCAAACAGTAGAGCTACAATACACGGGAGCAAACCATGATAAAATGGAAAGGAGAAATAGATAAATCTATGATGGCAGCAGAGTCACCAATATCCCTTTTCCAACAGTTATTAGAACAACTAGACAGAAAACAAGTAAGGATGTAGGAGAAATTCACAGTAACACCAACTACAAAATTAAATCGATCTGTATAGACACCACTCGCCCCAGAGCACACATTCTTTTAAAGTACTTCAGAACATATACAAGAAGAGACCACATACCCTGAAATAAATCTGAACCAGTTGAAAAGAATTGTAATGTTTTACCACAGTTTAGCCAGAGTAAAAACTTAGTAATGGAATTTTGGTTTTTGTTTCAGATGGGGTTTTGCTATAGAACCCAGGCTTGGTCTTAAATTCACAGTAATTCTCCTGCTATGGCCTCCTGCATGCTAGAATGGCAGGCATGAGCCAACAAGTCTGGCTTATAACAGAATTATAAGAGGAGAGTCTCCAACCACTTAGAAAGTAAACAACATACTTCTAAATAACCAATGGGTTGTCCGACTTCACTCTCATTTGCTATGCTAAAACATTGCCAAAACTAGCTTGAGGGAAGAAAGGGTTTATTTTGCTTCCGGGTACCAGGCCATCCTCAATGGAAGCTAAGGTAGGAACTCAAAGAAGGAACCTGGAGGCAGGAACTGGAGCAGAGACTGCTTACTCACTTGCTCCCCATGGTTTGTTCAGTTACTTTTTCTACCCAGCCCATGGCCACCTTCCTGGGGTGGCACCACCCAAAGTCATCTGGGATCTCCCACTTAAATCATTAATAAAACAATGCTCTACAGGTTAGCCTATAGGGCAATCTGGTGAAAGAAATGTCTCAACTGAGGTTCCTTTTCCCAGGTATGTTTAGTTTTGTGACAGGTTGTCTAAAACTAACCAGCATATGACCAAATTGTAGGGGGAAACTGAAGTGTATAGAATGGCTCTACCTGGTGTTTAGGGTTGCTATGAGACTGTGTGAATCAGGAAGGCATGGTGCTGGTGGAGGGACAATCACAGGCCAGTGGGAGACAACATAAAAACCAGCATATCAAATGATTTTGGGCAAAAGTGCAAAGGAAATTTGATGGAGGAAATATTTTTCCATACATGATGATGGAATCAACCACACACATACACACACACATGAACAGACAAACTCCCCTTGATTCTATATTATATACTTCATCCTATACAAAAATTAGCTCAGAATGGATCATGAACTTAAATGAAAACGTAAAACTAAAGATTTTAGAATAAAAACACAGGATAAAATCTTCAGGATGTTGGAACTTGTGAAGAATTGCTAGACTTGACATCAGAAACTTGATTCATAAGAAGCAAAGCCGAGCTGCTGCATTGGTGGTGTAGTGGTTAGCATAGCTGCCTTTCAACCTCCTCACCTGGACTCAATTCCTGACGATTAATTTTCTTTCTCAACATTCATCTGAAAGGAAAAGCTGATACATTGGACTTCTTCAAATCTAGAAGAAAACTCTCCTTTGCTCTGGAAAGGACCCTACTAAGAGCATTCAGAGAAAGCAACAAACTGGGAGAATATTTTCAAAGCACAGAAGCCTCTGTGGATTCAGAAAGCACTACTGAGAACTTACAGCCACGGAGAGGCAGCCCAGGAATGAGGAGACGCAGGTGGCAAGTATGTATAGGAAACGGTGCCTGACATTTCCAAGAAGTGCAAAAGAAGACCGTAGTGAGATATCACTACACATTTGTCAGAGTGCAAGGAACAAGACGACAGCACCAAATGCTGGTAAGGCCCTGGAGAAATAGGATCACTTATACATTTTGGGGGGCTGTTATACAGCACAATTAGTCCTGGAAAATTCATGGTCCCCCTTTAGATCACATTTATTTATTTATTTATTCATTTATTAGTGAGTGTGCGCCCCTGTGTGTGTGGGGGGGCATGCACATGCCACAGTGTATGTGTGGAGGTAAGAGAATGACTCGTGGGAGTTGATTCTCTCCTTCCTCCACGTGGGGTTTGGGTATCAAACTTGAGCCAATGATCAGGCATGGTGGCGAGCACCTTCACTCTCTGAGCCATCTCACCCGCCCTAGGTTTTCTTTTCAATTTTGTCTCGCTGTCTCGTTGTCTGATAAAAATCTGTATGGTTTTTGAATAGCTATGAAGTTTCCATTCAAATCTCCCCATGGTAAAATATTTGGATTGTCTTTAATCATATTATATAATTTGTAATTTAGGATTTATGCATATATATATGTATACATACAAAATGTGTGTGAAATGTTTTTATAATCTTAATATAATTCTTTCACCAAATATTTGATTTTAGGATGTTTTTACTCTATATGCTTTGTCTATTTTCTAACTGAATGCTTTAGTTTTTCATTTTGTTTGATTTTGCAGTGCCAGGGAATCAAACTCAAAACTTTGAGAATGTTTGACAATAACTCTGCCACTGAGCTACATTCCCAGCCCTCGTATTTTAAATTGTATTTATTTTCAATTAATGGCATAAGAACATAAAGGTGAGGTCGTGAATGTGAGCAAGAGTGGAGGGGTTGGAGTTGAGAGGTTGGAAACAATGTAAATACAGTACTTGTGTATGAAAGCCCTTATAAGTAAAAACTAAATGGAAAGGGCGTAATGAATGTACATATAAATGGGGTAAAATGTGATGTTTTGACACATATACATTGTACAAATTTGGAATAATAGCAACTATACTTATCTCTTCAGACATGTACAATTTCTTTATGGTAAAATGTACGAATCCTGTCTTCTAACTTTTTGAAATGTTTAGTTTATTATTATTGTTAAGTATGGGAGTTTCTTTTAAAAACACGGCTGACCCAGCAACTTCACAGAGTAGCCACACTTCCTGCAATTGTCTTAGACAGTATAAAACAATGGAGGGCCTGTAGTGTAATAGGTTAGCTTGCAGCACTTTTACAAAGTGTAAAATCTCAAGGCATATGAGCACCTGGAGTTGCCGAATTACCAGCCAGCTTAATAAATATGTATCCCTTCACCTTGCCTGTCCCTCTAGATAAGCCCCATCTCTCCCCCTAGCTAACCTTTGAACTTGAGGAGATGATTCATCTGTCTAGGTTCTGTCTAGATTGCCTGGGTCTGGCTCCCTTCAAAACCCCAAGTATGTTATGCAGCTTTTCTCCTCCCCGGGGTTTAGGCAGCTGCCCGATACAGGAACCATGAAACCACGAGGGAAGTCGGTAACATCCATTTTCCATTGCTGCCAGTACACTGCCTAAGATACGAGTGGAGGTCAGAAAGCTACGTGAGAGCTTCAGGGGCGAACCGACCTCCTCTGCTTTCATGGGTCACATAATGATTTGTGGCTTCTCTCTGTGCTGCGCGGGCTTCTTGGCTTGCTATCAAGGTTAAGAGTCAAAATGAGTCTGCAGCATTTGTTTCTTCTTGGATAGAGATGAAAGTTCACTTCCTTCCCCGGGGAGTGTTTGCCTCTCATTCTCTTTCAGCTTGTCACATTTACAGCCTCTTTTAGAGTCCTCCTTTTTCCAACCCACGATACCTCTTAGGACTCTTACTGTCTTATTTCCGATTGATGTTGATGTTTGTGTCATATGTGAAAACCTTACAGGGACTTTGGCACGTTGTACAGTTGCAAAGCATCATGACTCTTGACTGTTGGTTTGGCATGGCTTTGTGCTGACTCACAGAGGTTGCATACATAAGATGGGAGTATAATTAATGTCAATTCAGACAACACATGCTAAGAGCCATAGGAATAGTATAGAAAGTAGCTAATAGATTTAGATCTCGTCCAGTCCTGTGTTCCAGGAATCCAGGGACCAGAGAGAAGTCAAGGACTTTCCCAGGGTCTTTTCCAGCCTTATGTTCAAAGCTGCTGTTGTTTCTCCAGTAATTTTTCATTGCTACTTTAATAAATTATCACAAATTCCGTGGCTTAAAACACTGATTCGTTATCTATAGTTTATTTAGAGGCTTGTCAGGATGAAAGGAACTCTCTGTGTCTTCAGCGGTAATGAGTTCTCCATCTCTAAACAGAGACCAGCATAACCCAGGAGAGGGAACTTCTTCCAGTCCTGAGATACCTGGGCCTAACTGACAGCAGAATTTCAGGAGTAAAGCCAGCTAAATGTATTAGCTTAGATATGTCTATGTCTGCTCTTAGAGGGCCTCCAGCAGAATCAATGCCTTAATCAGTTTTGCTCAAAGCTCAGTTGTAAATAATCTAAAAGCTTTACAGTATCTCTTGTAATTTGGTTGAAATTTTTCTTTTAATTCATTTACAATTTACATTTGGACTATATCTGAAAACCCTGGCTAAGAGTACTGGATATGTTTCCTAATGGTAGGTAATAAAATAAACACGAAGTACTAGACTCTTTTCTACAGTGGTAAAGGCATTATAGGAGCATACTTTGGGAAACACCTGAAGTAAACCCGTACTGACACTCTGGGCAGTATGGAAGAATACAGGAGGCAATACAGTTGGCTCTGAAAGAGAGCCTATAAGGACACAAGTTTTGCAGGCTTTCAGATCACATTTACTCACCTGCCTGCATCTTTGCCGTCTACTGCCCATACTCTGCCCTCTATCACGTTTCTATCTATATCTTACCTGCACAGCCCTTGCACTTGTATTCTGTATCCTATTCATTCCTTCCTCTCAGTATCATTGCTCCACTTCCCCACTACCCTTGTCAGCAACACAAAATTTAAAAATTTCCCTCTTACTGGAGAATTTCCATTAGCGTATAAACACGGTGTTATTTCTTCCATTGCAAAAAATTAGCCTTTTGATCTAACTTCCCCCTTTAACTAATTGCACTATTTTCTGACTCCTCTCTATAACCAAATTTCCTGACTCCTCTCTATAACCAAATTCCTTGAGATACCTGTGTATATTTGACAACTCCAATTTTTCCTCTTTTCCTTTTTCTCTCTTCAACACCAACTTTGGAGGCTATTATTGCAAGCACCACACCTAACCACTTTTGTAAGGGCTACCTTCATCATCCTCTCCCATGACTTAGAAGTATCTCACTGTCTGTGGGGTGGTCTCAAACTCACAGAGATCTGCCTGCCTCTGCCTCTTGGGTCCAGGGATTTAAAGATGTGCACTGACTATGGCCCCTCTTGATCACAGGGTTGTTTTCACTTCAGCTATTCAAACTTTATACATTGGTGTTCTCCAGGGCTCAGGACCCAGAACTCTTCTATATCAGTATTCTTCCTTTGAAGGCCTCATCCAATCTCATAGCTTTAAGTACCATCTGCATGTTGATGCTATCTTAACATACATGCCCCAGACAGACCTTCGTTCTGAACTCCAGACTCATATGTCTGCCTGCTTTATTGACATCTGCTCTTGGAGTTTGTGGTAGTCAGAATTCTAACATAGGCCATGTGATGTTTACCCCTTTGCATCTGTGCCCTGCACAGTCCCTTTCCCTGCAGTAAAAATGGGACCAGTGCATATCCCACCACGTTGTGAGGAGATTAATAATATAGCAAAGTAAAGATATTCTTCAAAGCTAAGAATATTTTTAACATATAGAGAGAACTGTTACTAATATTTTGGTAGAATTCCCTGGACTTGGCCCTCTATACATGTCACACACATATAGCACAAGAGATATACTTGTGTCTGTGTGACCCACATGACATAAACCTGTTAATCATGTTCTTTTCCTTACTAACAATGTGTTAGAGGTGTTTATCATGTCATTAAATTCACGTGGGTGATATTCTAGAAAGTCTTTCTGGACTGGCAGGGTAGGAGCTTCTTCTGGTCTCCTTGGTCCCTGATGTTTGTCCCACAACAATCCTGATGACACTAAAGACAGCAAACTTGCTTGGCTGCTGGCTTCATGGTTTCCCATAGGCAGCTGGCTCAGTGGGGACAGAAGCCAAGTTAGCATGCTTCCACCACCAATGTGGGTGCTGGAAACTAAACTTGGGTCCTCTGGAAAAGCAGCAAATGTATTTAGTTGCTGGCCATCTCTTAAGTACATCACACTTTTTTTCTAGATTCCCAGATAAGAGCAGGAGTAAGCGCTTGCTGGATGGGTGACCGAAGGAATGATTTACACCTGTGATTCTCAAAATGTGGTCTTCAGGTCATTAGTGCAGCCATTGCCAGAGAGTGTGAGACAGACTTCTTCTTGGGAGTCACCTCCACACGTAGAATAAGAAACTCTGGAGATTGGGTCTATAAAAAAATTAAACTCTCAAGTGATTCTTGAGCCTGTGAAAAATGTGCAAACCAGCCAGGGCAGTCACAGACTTCACAGCCTGAAGGAAGACAGTGCTGGACCCGAGGGTAGATGGAAGGATCAACTGGTGTCATTCTAGGTGGGTAAACGAAGACAATACTCTATCATTTCACTATGCCGAGATGTGCCATGAGGCTTTTGTTGAAGAGGGGCTGTTCATGCTCCAGTGGATGGTCCTGTACTCATGTAGATATTAGAATCACTAAATGAACTTCATGGTTTCTTGTTTGTTTGTTTTTCAAGACAGGGTTTCTCTGTGTAGCCCTGGCTATCCTGGAACTCACTCTTTAGACCAGGCTGGCCTTGCACCCATAGAGATCTTCCTGCCTCTGCGTCCTGAGTACTGGGATTAAAGGTATGTGCCACCACAGCCCAGCTATGTAAGGTCTCCTTCTTAAAGAAAAGAGCACATGAATTTGGGAGGGAATAGTGGTGATGGGGATGGAGGCATGTCTTAGGGTTCCTATTGCTTAAACACCTGACCAAAAGCAACTTGGGTCGGGGAGGGTTCATTTTACATAATCCAAGAAAGTGAGTACAGGAACCTGGAAGCAGGAACTGAAACAGAAGCCTTGAAGGTACACTAATTACTGGCTTCTTTCTCATGGCTTGCTCAGTCTGATTTCTTACAGCATGAAGAAGACCAGTCAAGGAGTGCCACATCCCATAGTGAGTGTAGTCCTCCCACATCAATCAAGAATGGAGAAGATACCCTGGTGTTAGCCCATAGGCCAATCTGGTGGGGACATTTTCTCACTTGAGGGTTCATCCTCCCCAATGACTTTAGCTTGTATCAAATTCACCTGAAACATAACAGGGAGGAAATAGAGGGGAGGGAATGGTGGTGTACTCGATTCAAACTCATTACATGCGTGTATGAAATTCTAAATTAATTTAAGAAACAGCTCAGCACCTTCAGCATCTGGTCCTCTGACTTGATGTGGAGAACTCCACGCCGAGGTAGTTAGTGTGTTGAACAACTGACCAAAACACTTCTTCCATCTATTTAGCAGATTCTTCATGGTTAGTCATGGCCTGTCACAAGACCATCACTGGTGGGATTCCAACGTGAAGGGAAACTTCTTCCAACAACTGCTTTCGAGCTGTTGCCATGAGCACCATTTTGAATTAGCTGGGACAAATGACATGGCCCAGCCCACTCCCACCTCCTGACTGCCCCATCAGGAAACAGGCATGGACAAAAGAACACTCAAGAAATACTTTTAGATACAGTTAGTTAACACAGAGTTAATTTCCACTGGGAAATTATCTGGAGTGAGCCTGACCCGGTGAAGTGAATGAATGATACTCCTTTTAAAAGGGAGTCGGATACTTGAAATTGTCTTTATGGGACCCAGCACTAGGTACTGGGTATATATACCAAACAAACAAGGGAATTTAGAGAACAGGCAGCTTCTTCTCTTTTCTTGGCCTTACAGAAGCATGCTGCCAATGAGTTCTACAGCTGCTAACAGCCATGTGAGATTGAAAGGAGACCTCCTTTGTAGTGCTATTTGCCATCTGCCATTACTTATCTGTATCTAATTTGTGAATTGTTGGTTTCATTCTGGTTTCTATGGGCGGGGATTTTTTCATCTGTTTTGTTTATTGACAAATCCCTTAGTGCTTCAAGCAGTGACCGTTGCATATCAAGTAGTAATAAGTATTTGTCACATGAAGAGGTACATGAATTCACCTTGTTGAATTGTGTATGTTCCCTCTAACAGATTTCCCTCAATATTAACATTCCTTTACCCATGTACATCAGAAAATTATACCCCTTTCACTGAAATATGAATTCATTCCACACTCTTGTCTTGTGATGTTTTCCTGGGGAGATGTGAATAAATGTCTATTTACCCCAAATGGCAGACCAAAGAAACAGTATATCTAAGTCTAACTTGGTGAACTGATAAATTCCTTGGGCCTACTTACAGGGACATGAGTTAAAGGTTACTTTTAGGAGAGTTAATGACCTAAAACAGCTGTATCACAGGAAAGTCCCAAAAGCTGCATAGATGGAATCTCCACTCCAGTTAACCTCCTGGATTATGTGATGCAAAATTACATATACCTGGGATGGGGGATGCAGGAAGAACTGAGTGGCTGGAATCTCAGGTAAAGGTTTAATGATCTTCCCCACCTTCCTTTGATGAGGGAATGTTTACAGGTCTGATCATGTGACTGTCTCATTCGGGTGGCCACAGTCTTTCTGGTTATTGTGGTAATGGCTATGTCCAGAGGATAGTGTTCCACCACAATATCTCGCCCTTATTCCATCTCGTATATTCTTTCCACTTCCTGTACTGTCATGTTTCTCGAGCCTCAGAGGAGGTTTTATATATATATAATACATATATACATATATATATATATATGTGTCTGGCTATTTTATTCCATTTGCGGATGGGCATTAGGCCCCCATGCCCATACAGCAACTGTCTCTTTATTCTCAGCAGCCTGATCAATTCCATCTCTGCAGGAACCACTACCTACTATAAAAAGAAAGTTTCTCTGGTTAAGACCAAAAATAGCAATGACACATGGGTATAAACCTAAACGTTGAGAAAGTGGTTTGGCAGGAATCTATTCGTTTAACCACAGCAGTATCTTTCCCACTAGGCCCATGACCTTCTCTATCACAAGTTTTTGTGTTACGGCACCAAATGTGGATTCCTTCCTGTGAAGCATTTGGTTGTGCCCATAACAGGTTTTCCACTGTTGTCCCAGTAAAGCCCAGCTTTTGGAGCGTGTTTGCAGCGTGGCATATAGGCCCATACCCAAGCAGGAATGTCAGAGACAGTTCCTTCAGCTACCTGTGTGGTGCCTTCCAGCACTAGGAATGCTTCAGCAGGGAAGTCTCTAGTTTAGTTCCAGCTTGAGTCTCTGTATCTTGCAACCAGAGCCTGTTGAGTATTCAGCAATAGGGTCTTACTGTGCAGTTCAAGCATGGAGCTAGCAACAGTGGCAATAACCTATATCGAAGGGGGTGGGTGCTTCAGACAACGCTTAGAGAATCAGCCTATGGGGATTTAGCATAGGGACTTCTATTCCATAACTTGCTTTAATTGCTTTTCCTTTGTTGTGATAACTACTACGACCCAAAGCAACGTAAGGAAGAAAGGGTTTTAGAGGGATACAAGTCCATTTTGGTGGGAAGGCTAAGCAACAAGCAGCAGACATGGTCGCAGAAGCAGGAAGCTGAGCGATCACATCCTCAATTGTGAACATGAGCCAGAGAGAGTGAACCGAGAGCAGGGCAAGGCTATGAAGTCTCAAACCCCCACCTCTAATGATGTACTTCCTCTAGCAAGGCTGCAAGCATGGCCTCTCCAAACACGACCCTGAGCTTCAAATACCCGAGCCAGTGGGGGAGGCATTTCTCATTCAAATCATCACAATAATCATGTTTTCTGAGAATGTCTTTTTCTACCCATGCAGAATACCTACACTCAAATTCTTTAACCATTGTTTTTCATTTATTTATTATTTATTTATTTTTAACTTTATTTTAAAAACTGTCTTTTCTCATTTTACATGCCAAGTCCATTTCCTACTCCCTCCCTTCCTCTTTCTTCCTCCACCTTCCCCCCATCCACTCCTCAGAGAGGGTAAGTCTTCTCATGGGAAGTCAACAAAGTCTAGCTAGCACATTGCTTTTGAGGCAGGACCAAGGCCCTCCCCACTATATCTAGGCTAAGCAAGGTATCCCTACAGGGAGAATGGGTTCACAAAACCCAGAATAATCAGTAGGGATAAATCCTGGTCTCACTGCCAGTGGCCCCACAGTCTGCCTCAGCCATACAACTGTCACCCACATTCAGAGGGCCTAGTTTGTGTCTATGCTGATTCCCTTGCCGTCAGACTGGAGTTGGAAGGCTTCTATTAGCTCAGGTAAGCTGTTTCAGAGGGTGTCCTCATCATGGTCTTGACCTCTTTGCTCGTATTCTCACTTCTCCCTCTCTTTGGACTTTGGGAGCTCAGCCCAATGCTCTGCTGTGGTTCTCTGCATCTGCATTC